>JAGKTI010000482.1:0-71200 GCA_018397915.1 Birgus latro
CGTCGTCCATCCTGCTGCCCGTCTCGCCCTGCCCTCCTTGATTTTCGACCTGTGCAGCCGGCCGCACCATCTTCCGCCAGCCCTCGTCTTCTCCCCTGCTTTTTCCGCCAATCCTCGTCCGAACATCTGTCTGCTGGAGCCCTGCTTTTCTACGTTTCTCTGCCAGCGCGCTTGCGCGCCCTCTGACGGGCTGTTTGTTTGCCCGTGTCCCCACCTGTTGGGGCAAATATCCACACACACACACCATCCCCAGCCAGCCCAGCATCTAGTATATTTATTGATGTATTATTGTTGCTAGGAAGGTATTTGTAATACTGTACATGTGTGTAAAAGTCACTGCCTTGTTTTTGTGTTCAGTCCTTTCCTTAGAATTGCCAACCCGGTCTACAATAGGAACCTGCTGTAGCCTGCGTATTTGAGGTATGAGAAACCGACCAACAAATACGTAGCATAACATTGGTGGCTAGCGGTGGTTCTTGACCTGGATGGTGTGAAAAAGGACTGGAAAGAAAATTTTGGAAAAATGGCAGCTAAAACACATGTACCCCTACCAAAATTCGACCCAGAACAATGCGACGGCACTACGTATTTAGATATGGCCAAGCCATTACTTGATATTGGGTTTGATAATGATAACCAGAAAATAGCTGTCACACTACCTCACCTAGGAAAGGCGGTATCTAGTATAGCACCAAAAATAGTCCCAGATCTCACATGGGCCAGATTTGCAAAAATAGTAACAGAAGCTATTACCACTTCATTAGGGAAAGTTGTCGCGATGTCACAACTCGATGTCCTGAAATATGATGGTGACTCGGAAAACACATTGATCCAAGCTCGGCGACTTGTCACCGCCACGTATCCGGATGCCGAAATGGATACCCGGGACGAACATATATTCAACACCCTCCTCAGAGTCCTTCCGGGCACAGTGAAAGAACATTTCACTATCCATGACTTGGCAGGAAATTTGGACCGCGATGTCCAACTCGTTCGCCGCCTCCTCGCAGCACGCCCTGACACGCAACACATCGGGGTCGTGAGTCGGTTCCCCATGAAACCCTCCCCTCTGCCGCCCCTACCCCATCCACCCCCGACACGAAGCGTCTCCGCCCCAGTCCTCCCAGGAGCCTGCCCTACCAAGATACGGCCGCCACAGACAGAAAACACAAACCTCATCACCATCAATCCATGAGAATTTACAGCCTGGAGCAGCCGCTGCCCACTTCACGACATACGTGAACAGCTGAAGGCAGTGCGCAGAATAAGAGCCGACCCGCCTGGGCGCCGCCAAATGTTAGCAGTGGATGAAAACCCTGCGAACTCCAACCCCCCCCCTCGTTGAGGAATCTGATGCCGACTGTGAGCCAGGAAATACTGACACCGACGCGGCCCTCGAGCTGACATTGGATTTTTAGGACCGCCTCCGCACCTCCCCACGGTGCCGGGGGCCACCTCTACAAAGTACCGACCCTCGGTCTATCACAAAATGAAGCTAGAGGGGGTCAAGGCAAGACTTCTGGTAGACACGGGAGCCACCAGGTCCTGCCTATAAACACATTTTTACTCTCGCCATAAGGTTTTTGGCCCCCTTTTCCCCACTTCAGCCCACCTCATAGACGTGGGGAAAAGCCCCGTGCCTATTCGTGGGGAAACTCGGGCCCTACGAACCAAGACCCACCAACCAGCCTCTACATACCATCCCTTCATTGTTTTTCGACTCTTCCTGCCGTGCCTATGATGGCTATTTGGGATTGGACCTGCTCCAAAAACTCGTCACCCACACAGACTGGTACGTGAGGCGACTCCACTTCCAACTGCCTCCCCAACAGCCCTCAGCTATCTGCACGTGAGCACGACAAAACGACACTCCCCTTCTTTTATTGACCTCCCTTCCCCTCCCCCTGATCCTGCCCCAGCTCCCCCTGGCCCCACTTTCCCCGCGACCGTCGCGTCCACCCTCACCATTCCCCCCCACCATGAAGCCTGGCTTCGGATCAATAAGCCCATAGGGACCCATTTCCTCTTCTCCCCAAGTGTCCCAACCGGGTCCCTCTCCACCTGCCCAATGTCGCCGACCTTCCTTCCACCCCACCTCAATGCCATCAAAGTGGCGAACCTGGCGGCTACACCCCTCACTCTACCAAGAGGGCTCCTGGTTGGCGACCTAGAGGCAGCTGAGCCTTGCGACACGCCACGCCTAAATTCAAACCCCTCTCCCCTCCCTCCTTTACCCGACCACCTGTCCCCCCATCAAGCCAAGATGCTGCACCATCTACTACTTGAATATCAAGACCTTTTTTCTACAGGCCCCACTGACTTGGGACATACAAAATACTTGGCCCATGAAATTCACACCACTGGGCCTCCTATTTGGCAACCCTCCCACTGGAAGAACCCACACCAACGGGCCGAAGAGGACGGGCAAGTCCGCAAAATGCTAGACGCCGGCATCATCACGCCCTCTACTAGCCCCTGGTCTTCCCCCGTTGTCTTGGTTCGGAAAAAAGACGGCACTCTGCGATTCTGCATCGATTACAGCTGCATGAACGATGTAACCATCAAGGATGCCACTCCTCTCCCCCACATAGACGACTCCCTACACGGCTCCACCTGTTTCTCCACGCTGGACCTCCATTCGGGATACTGGGAAGTCCCTGTCCACCTCCGACATCAAGGGAAAACAGCCTTTTCCACAAGTAATGGGAAACATTATCAGTTTAATGTTCTTCCATTCGGGCTATGCAATGCCCCGGCCACCTTCTCCCGCCTCATGGAGTCCATCCTCAGTGGCCTAACCTGGGAAGTCTGCCTGGCGTACCTCGACAACGTTATCGTCTTCAGCAAAACGAGGGCTGATCACCTGCACGGCCTCCGACAGGTGTTCCAACAAATGCACCAGGCCGGGCTGAAACTCAAGCCCGCTAAGTGTGTCCTAGCTGCCCGTTCTGTCGCCTTCCTAGGACACATTGTCTCTGGAAAAGGCATCTCCCCGGACCCTGACAAGCTGAGAGCCATCGCCGACCAACCCCTTCCACAGGACATCCACCAAGTCCGCGCCTTCTTGGGGCTCGAGTCGTATTACTGGCAGTTCATCAAAGGGTTCACCGACCTTGCTAAACCACTCCACGACCTCACTAAGAAAGGCGAACCATTCGTCTGGAGCGACGACCGAATAGCAGCGTTTGACACCTTAAAGGAAAAACTCATTTCCGCCCCCATCATCGCTTTCCCAAACTACGACCTCCCATTCAGATTATACACCGACGTCTCGCTGGTAGCCATGGGCGCCGTCCTGGCACAGGTCCAGGAAGGGCGCGAGCACATCATCGCTTGCGCCAGCCGCACCCTAAACCCAGCCGAACGAAATTACACTGCTACTAAGCGGGAGTGTCTGGGTATCGTCTGGGTACTCGACAACATCAGGGCCTACCTATCCGGCACCAGGGACATCGTGATCACAGACCACCAGTCCCTTCAGTGGCTCCGGCAATTGGCCACTCAGATTGCCCAGCTCCTCTGCTGGCACGAAGCACTGGAGGAGTTTGACTATGAGATTGCCTACCGGCCCAGGAAATTGCGTACCAACGCCGACGCCCTCTCCTGTTTATCAGTACGATCCCTACTCCCTCAGTCCGAGCTGATCCGGCGCTGGCAGAATCAAGACCAGCCCCCCTGGATTCCCCAGCACCTACTCCCGAAACTCCACCTGCAAGGGGACCAACTCTTTACACCATCGGGCCACATCATCCTGGATCCGGAAGCCGCCATAGACGTCCTCACCCACCTGCACTCAGACAATGGGATCCACCTGGGTACAAAAAAATTAACCCAGGTCTTCAACGACCTCTACTGGGCCCCCAACCCCACTACTCTCACCTAGCGTGTCACACAGGCGTGTTGAGCGTGCAGCCTAGGAAAGGACATCACCCGTTCTGCGGGTCCTGCCGGCAAGATCTGTGCCCACAAACCTTGGCAGTTATTGTCTGTCGACGTTGTCGGACCCCTGCCACCTAGATCCGGCTACAAATACATCATTACATTCGCCGACGTCTACTCCAAGTTCCTGATCGCTTGTCCAGCTAAGGAGCACACCGCCGTCCCCATAACCGACGCCCTCATGCGCCACGTCTTCCCCTACTTTGCCGTTCCCCAGGCCATTCACTCTGATAACGCCCCAGAGTTCACGGGGCAAATCTGGAAGGAACTATCCACCCTATACGGATTCTCCATTTCCCACTCTTCCCCCTGCTGGCCCCAAGGAAATGGGGTATGCAAAAGAAGTCATCGGACCCTGCTAAACTAGATCAGGACCCGCATCCAAGATACCCAAGATCAAGAGTGGCCTGCACATGTCAAAATCATCCAGTGGGGAATTAATACCTGCCCCCGTGACGACGGCATCACCCCCCACGAGCAGGTTTTCAGAGAGGCACCCCTCCTCCTCCCTCTCTGACAGCACCTTCAACCCCCCACTCACTCCCCAACCACCGACCCCCTGCAGCACCTGAAGCGCTGGTTGCAACACCAGCGCGCACACCAAGACACCCAAACCGATTCCTCCCCCGCCAACCCTTACAAACTAGGCAACGAGGTTTTCGTTGTGCACCTCCCCACCCCCAACAAAATTGCCCTTCGCTTCTTGAGACCTTATACCATCACTAAAGTCCCCAACCCCTTCCAGGTCGTCGTCAACTGCAACAGAACCTCCCACACTTACAGGAATCACCACGTCCGCCCCGCCCATGACTCCCCCACCCCTGCCACTCCCTCCCCGACTACTCGAGCCAAACCAACACCTCCAACTCCCCACGAAGAGCCATTTCTCTACTACTACTCCCCATCCCCGCCGGTCTCCACCACCCCCTCGCCACCCAGAACTCCTGCAACACTCCCACGCACTACACTCACCCCACCACCATGTTCCCCCGCGACCGCCATGCCGCCCACATCACGTTGTCAGCCCTCACCCGTAGGAAATTCCACACCAACCACCCCACGCTCCTCGCCCAGCCTAGCCCCCGCCCCACCAACCACGACAACCAACCACACCACACCAGCTCACTCTCCATCTGCCCCCGCTCCCCCATCCCACTCTCCATCGCCACCCACTCCCCAGCTAACCACCACCACTACCCGTTCTGGTCGTATCTCACGCCCAACGGCCCAGTAAATCTCCACACCTACGCCCACCCCTTCGCCCTCTAGCAGCCAGCCGCCTACTCCACCCCCCAACACCACCACAATAACTCTCCCTACTCCTCATCTCGCATGGAAAAACCTGCCCCGCCGCACTCCCAAGGGAACACCACCCCCACACTCCACCAGCAATATAAACCGCGCCGGACTGCCCTTAACCAGCATTCGCCTCCTAACCACCACCACCACCACCATGCGCATCACGAGAATAACTTGGATCCCCACCTTTGGGCGACACCAATGCATCTGGAACACACACCACTTACTACGACTCCTGCAACAGGTGAACCACCTTTCCACTCTTCGTGTCGCCTACTCCCACCACCTGCAGGCCAACATACCAACCAGCCACTGGACTACCTTCCTGTATCACCTCAAACCCATCCACCAAACGTCCAACACCAACCCATACCACCTCTAGTCACGGGGTCGTGACTTTGCTACAGGGGAGGGTGGTGAAATACAGGGGTTAGGGGTAAAGGCTGCAGACGATGCGACATCTGATGCAGATGACATCAACACCCCCAACCCCCCCGCAGTATCACCGGGGGACACTGAGTGGCTCACAGCAGGAATGGCGCACCTATATCCCTCCACAGTGCCCCTCTTACTCTCAGCCGATGCCCCAGAAAGGTAGTAGTCCCCTGCGCCTAGTCTCTGGCCGAAATTCTACTCGGCAGGTAAGGGGTGGAGTTTACATCTCCACGCAACACCGCGGTGTTGGCGGCAGTCATACTGGGTACAGGGCAGAACCGGCCATAGTCCTTTCCCCAGTTGCATCCCCGCTCCAGGATAGGACCTGCCATAAGTCGTCCGACTCCTGTAGTCGTTCCCCACAGAGTAGCGCCGCAGTACTGGCCACAAGCCATGCTGGGTATGAGGCAGGATCGGCCATTGTCCGTCCCTCTGCTACTAGTCCTCTTAGCTCCACAGTATGGGCCATTAGCCGTGCCAGAGCTGCAATCCCCTATGCCACTACGACGTCGGCCACTAGTCATGTCAGGCCAGAGGCAGTGCAGGCCACTAGCCGCACTGAAGCTGTAGTCCCCTGTGCCACAACGACGTCGGCCACTAGTCACGTCAGGCCGGAGGCAGAGTAGGCCACAGTCCACTTCTCTCCCACAGGAGATCCTGCAGCCAGAGAGGACCTTTCCCCCGAGCCGTGGCAAGGCCTCACCCAAAGCCTTGGTTCCCTGCAACTCCACCAGTGTGAACAGCAGCCGAGGCGGAGCCCCAACAGACGACGTTGGGCCCTGTCCACTACTTCCCCGGCCCGAGGTTCCCATGTGACGACCCTGACTGCGATGCCGCCCTCCAGCCGTTGCCACAGTCCAGCCACCCCGGGTTCCAGTACCCTGGGTCCTCAGTCACCCCAGGAGTTGCCCTGAACACCATGGCGCGACTAACCTGTGGGCGGGACCTTTCCGAGTCTCTCCCAGACTCGACGTCAGGCCCGTCCCTTGGCTCTCTTTGGGCCGAGCCCTTAGCCCCATGACTACATGTGGGGCCCCACCCAGGGCGAATCACTGTGCCTTTCCTCCAGACGGAGGAATCAATCTGCGGCCCACCAGTGATGGTGAAACGAATGGACTTTACCTGTGTGTGTGCCTTCTAGGCCCAGATATATGTGTATGTTAGTTTACACCATGCGAGTGATTTCTTATAGTATATTCTAGTGATAAGGTGACCAGGAGCCCAGAGTGTAAAACTGGACGAGCCCAATAACAACTTTGGCCTAATTTGTATCCCGAGTGGACTCCCGTGCATCCCCCAGCAAGCGAAACATCACAGTACTAACAGAACAATAATATTATGCCGATTGTGCCATTCCCTTGTTTATTAAAACTCTCCCTCCCTAGTGCATAGGCACGCAAGTGAAACACCACAGTGACTAACAGAAGGAAAAGATATTATTCCAATCGTGCCTCCCCCCTCGTGTATTAAACCTCCACCCACCCCAGTGTCCAGGCACATTAATTATGGTATGTCTAGCCATCTCCAAATGTCTCGCTAGAATACCCCAGTCCCTCCTTTAGTGATCGCTGCGCGGCAGGCTCCATTCGAGATAGACTTCCGGCAAGGTAAGTGTCTATTGACACAGGTGTTAACGTAATTCGGGTATCAGTGCCGTCCAGTGCTATACGAGATTGTGAAATTGTAGTAAATCCATTCCTCTATCCTGAGTCATAAGTGTATTTTATGTGCCATAAGTGCTGGGTGAATATTACCATACTTTCCCTAAGCCGGTATAGAAACAGATTTCCAGTCAAGTAAAAACTTGTGTTAACCCATCCCCCTCCAACTGAGGGCATTTCCTACTACGAAACAAGGAAAAAGGTGAAGGAGTTGCATGCAACTCCCACGCCCAATAGGTCCTATGCTTCGGTGGTGATGTCCCGTCCCGTGATGTGCTGTGTTGGAATACAGACTGACCCTGAACCTGTTGCTCTTGCCATGCCCTCTACTTCTCCACCTGAGCCTCCTGTTCAATCCACCTCTCAAACTGACATCCCTGTTGCACCTGTTGCGCCTCCCTACTCTCAGGCTGCTGCTGCTTCTCAGTCAGTCAAGCCTAAACAGAAGCCTGTCGACTCAAGTAAGAGTAATATGACCACCCTCACCAAACAGTTACGTTCACATGTTCTTCCTGCTACTGTTCCAGCGAGGGAGAGAAAGGATAGCTCTTCCTCGGTGGAATCTGGGAGCCTCGTTATTGATGAAACTATGGAGGTTTCCGTCAACAAGCACCGGGTTAGGTCCCCCGGTAGTCACTCGCCTGCTGGCGGGCGGCATAAAAGAACTAAGAGCGCTGGCCACTCCCGTAAATCCTAAACTGTCGCATTCACTGTGTTACAGTGGAATTATAGAACTCTTGGGAATAAATTACATAATATAGCAATCCTGCTATCATTACACAGGCCAGACGTTGTTTGTTTACAGGAGACGCGCTTGCTGGATCACCCTGATCCTCCTCAGTTCAAACACTACTATTCGTATAGAAGATATGAAGGTCACGGAGTTGTCATATACACACACAAATCACACCCACAAACGGAAGTGATTCTAAATTCTACTCTGGAAGCTGTCACGTGCAGAGTAAAATTTAATAACACATATCTGTCTATTTGCTCTCTGTACTGTCCACCACATGGCCCCATTGATAGTGATGCTTTAAGTTCCCTATTTAACCATCTACAAGGGAATAATTTCGTATTGGGCGACTTTAACGCCCATCACTATCAATGGGGTAGCTTGAGGATGGATGGTCGTGGGGAGCAAGTAGCCGACCTAATACTACAGTCCAACCTCTGTCTTCTGAACGATGGTAGAGCGACTCGTGTAGATGATCGTACTGGTAACTTTTCGGCCATTGACTTATCTCTGGCCTCCCCAGGTATACATCAAGATTTCTCGTAGGACCCCTATGACGACTCCTTGGGAAGTGATCATTTACCCATCTGTCTTTCTTATACACGCGACATTGTTTCGGACCCTCCACCTCCAAAATTTAACTATAAGAAAGCAGATTGGGGATCCTTCTCAAGGATCGCCAATTTAGATATATCTGGGGAGACCATAGATGTTAAGGTCGAAAATCTAACCAATTCCATATTACATGCGGCTGAGGCTGCTATTCCCAAGACTTCTACAGTTCATGCGAAGCATAGAGCACATTGGTGGACGCCGGATTGGCGACAAGCATTAAGGAAACGCAATAGGAGATACAGGATTTTTGATAGTCAGCCCACTGAGGAAAATTTCATTGCATACAAACAGGCACGGGCTGAGGCAAGGAGAATAATAAGAAGGGCCAAACGTGACTTCTGGCGGACTTTTGTGTCCACGGTGAATCGTTTCACGCCATTAAGTAAAGTCTGGTCCACTATCAGAATATTAAATAATAAAGGCCCGTATTTCCCCATTACCACCTTGCAGGTTAATAACAACATCTATGACGATCCCGTGGACGTTGCTAACATCCTCGCCAGGAGTTTTTCTCAAGTAAGTAGCTCAGCCAATTACGACCGACGTTTTCAACATCATAAACGCACGGCTGAGCTACGGAAATTAGACTTTGCCACAGAAGACGTAGACTCCGTACAACCAAGAGTTTACACTAGATGAATTCCTCCTTGCCCTTAAATCCTGTAAAGACACCAGCCCCGGACCAGACACCATCACGTACGGTATGATCCAGCATCTTAATCAGGACAACCTGATTAAGCTGTTAGCTTTGTACAATGAGCTTTGGGCGTCTCGAACGTTCCCAAACTCATGGCACTTTGCGCACGTCATACCGATACCTAAAGAGGCTGGTCGTCTTATGAACCCCACTTCATTTCGTCCTATTGTGTTGACTTCTTGTCTATGTAAGGTCATGGAACGAATGGTTAATAATAGGCTCCTTTTTGTTTTAGAGTCGAAGAATTTGTTAAATGATCAACAATGTGGCTTCCGTAAATACAGTAGTTCACTAGATCATTTAATGAATTTGGAGCATTGTATTGCAGAGGCTTTTGCCAATAAAGAATTCATGATAGGGGTGTTCTTGGACATCCATAAAGCCTATGACATGACATGGCAACACGGTATACTAATGAAGCTCTATGCTTATGGTTTAAGAGGTAATGTGCCTATCTTTATTTCAAACTTCATAAGGGACAGAACTTTCTCTGTCAAATTACCCCGTAACGTAACATCGGATATATTTATCCAGGAAAACGGGGTGCCGCAGGGAAGTGTTCTTAGTCCAACTTTATTTCGTATTATGATCAATGATATTCTGTCATCAGCTTCCATCCCAAGGAATCTTAAACACACTCTATGCTGACGATTGTGCAATATGGCACTCTTCCCGTAATGCACAATTTTCGGCTGGGCGGATTCAAGTAGCCCTTGATTCCGTCTACCAATGGGCCTTGCAGTGGGGATCTAAGTTTTCCGTTCCTAAGTGTGCCGCTATTGTTTTCACTAATTGTAAAGTACCTAATTTGTGCCTGACTTTGGATAATCAGGCGGTACCTTTTCAAAATTCAGTAAAGTTTTTGGGTATACATTTTGATCGCAGGTTGAACTTTAAAATTCATGTTAAAAATTTGCTTGCCCGTTGTGATAAACCGTTAAATGTCCTCAAGTACCTTGCAGGTACTACTTGGGGAGCCGACAGAAAATATTTATTAATGGTGTATAAGTCCCTTATTAGATCGAAGCTAGACTATGGCGCACAGGTGTATGGCTCGGCATCCGATGCCACGTTGAAAGGATTGGATGTGTTACAGAATAAATGTTTGCGAATGTGCCTTGGACGCGTCCGGTGTACACGGATAGCTCGTATGGAAGTCGAGGCAAATGTGCCTCCCCTCCGTATTCGCCACGACCACCTGGCCCTGTCCTATGGCATCCGGACACTAAGGAATAGCAATATCGTTAACGTGGCCTGTACCCCTCTGCGTCAATACCACCATCTTATGCGGGGGGTGCGTCGGCCACTTGCCGTTCGCCTCCACTTACTAACTCAGGAGCTTGGTGTGGACCTCAGTGACTGTGACAAGTTGGTGACTAAAAATATAGCGCCTTGGGAGCCACCCGGATTTACTGTTGATGTATCATGGCTCCCAGCACCTAAGACCAAGGTGCCAGAGGCGGAGGTCCACCACTTGTTTCGTAACATCATCATTCGTCACTTGGGGTCCCACCAGTTGTACACTGATGGCTCCAAGTCGAGTGAATGTGTGGGTGCTAGTGTGTGGTCGACTGAGTGTGCCCTTAGGTATCGGTTGCCGACTCATACATCTGTGTTTACCTCCGAACTTTTTGCTATTGACAAAGCCATAGACTATGCTCTCAGTTCTCGACATGACTCATTTGTCATATTTTCCGACTCAAAATCAGCCCTTCAGGCAATTGCTTCTTGTATTACGGACTCTAATGAGATCCAGGGCCGCATTATTAATAAATTGCATTCGTGCAGCAAGTCCTTCACGCTGATCTGGGTGCCTGGTCATTGTCGTATCTACGGCAATGAGCAGGCTGACTTACTTGCAAAGTCGGCTGTAGAACTTGAGGAGATTTGGGACGTTCCTCGTGATCTACGGTCGAGTCTCTCTCTCGGAAAGAAATCAATAGATCTTCTGTGGCAAAGTCAGTGGACCAGACTTAATATTCCGACATGCAAGCCGTACCTGGGCGACTGGGCTACTGCCAATCGTCCCAGTCGCCTGGAGGAAAAAGTGTTGGCACGATTACGGCTTAATGCCACCATCCTAACGCACATGAAACCATATATGGAGAGGCGATTCCCACCGCACTGTGACATCTGTCATGCAGTGTTATCTATCAGTCACATCATCCTGCGCTGTCGGCGATTTATTCGTGAACGTGCTTCGCTTATAAATTACTGCGGTGCACCAGACTTCCCCTTCACCCTTTCCACCATCCTGGGTGATGGGGACATTGTTATGACTGATAAATTGATGGCTTTCTTGAGAGAGACCGGACTGATCAGAGTGATGTGACTTTTTTACTATATGGTTATGGTTTTTACCGTCTGTAAATATGTATATATTGTACTATTAATTAGGGTTGACAGTTGACGTATTTGAAATAGTTCCTACAACTGACTGATCTATTTCTAATATAGATGTCCCCAACATTAAACCCCGTTCCTCGCTTGACAGTCATCAGCTGATGAGTGCAAGTGTGCAATATAGAAAGGTATTGGGCACTTGCAGTCGATGGTGGTCTGTTGAGCGAAGTACTTCACTTTCTGTACATATTATGTAAATACATTATACCACCTCAGTTAAGTTGTCCTAATTAGGGCCGACAGCTGACGTATATGAAAATGTTCCCGACTCGTCTGGTTCTCTTTCATATACTGATGTCCCCTATATTAGGTTGTGCCTCGACTGACAGTCACCAGGTGATGAGTGCAGGTATGTAATGTAGACAGGCTTTACATATCTGCAGTCGATGGTGTTCTCTTGGTCGAGGTATTTTACCATTAGTGTAGGTTTAGCTATTTGTATCTTTAGGCTTTACCATAGGTTAGCGATTTGTCTGATAGGGTCAGGTTAAATATAAAATAAAAACTTAAAAAAAATACAAAAATAGGAAAAAAAATATGGATCTGGAGAAAGCATATGACAGAGTGGATAGACAAGGTTTGTGGAAGGTATTAAGAATATATGGAGTGGATGGGAAGTTGTTGAAGGCAGTGAAGAGTATGTATGAGGGTGCTAAGGCTGCAGTGCGTGTGGATGGCAAACTGAGTCAATCTTTCCATTTGAAGGTTGGATTGAAACAAGGATGTGTCATGTCTCCATGGTTGTTCAATCTGTATATGGATGGGGTTATAAAAGAGATACAAGGTCGGGCAGTGGTTGTTGGAGTGGCCCTAGTGAGAGAGGGCAGTGTGTGGAAACTCCCTGTACTGTTGTTTGCAGATGATACTGTGTTGTTGAGTGAAGACGAAGGGGAGCTGCAAGGCTTGGTAGATGAGTTTGGGAGAGTGTGTAAGAAACGGAATCTAAAGGTGAATGTGGGGAAGAGTAAAGTGATGGTCTTCGAGAGAAGTGAAGCCAGTGAGTGTACAGTGAGATTGGATGGGAAGGAAATGGAGAATGTGAGTGAATTTAAGTACTTGGGCAGTGTGATGAGTAAGGATGGTAGTCTGGAGGGTGAAGTGCTCGAAAGGGTACAGCAGGGAAGGAAGGTTGCTGGTTCGTTGAAAGCAGTGATAAGAAACAGGGAGGTGAGCATGGAAGTGAAAAAGTTGTTACATGACAGTATTGTGATACCAACTCTGACATATGGAAGTGAAGCTTGGACCCTGTTGGAAGGACAGAAGTCAAGAGTGAGAGCAGTGGAAATGAGTTATTTGAGAGGAGCATGTGGAGTCACATGGAGAGACAGACTAACAAATGAGGAAGTGAAGGAGCGTTGTGGTGTGNTGTGTGTGAGTGGGTGGGTGTGTGTGTCCATATATATACATATATATATTTGCCTTAATGACCAGGGGTTTCCGCCCAATGGTCGATAGGCAAAAAAAAAAAAAAAAATCCCCTGCACACACCACAAAGCCAGCAGAAGACAGGGCGTGTGTCCTGGGCATTCCCTAGGCCCTGTCTTCCCCGTTTCTATTATTTTAATCAGCCAACACCCCACTGACCGGGCTAATGTATACACACCACAAAGCCAGCAGAAGACAGGGCGTGTGTGCTGAGCATTCCCCAGGCCCTGTCTTCCCCCTTTCTATTATTTTAATCAGCCAACACCCCACTGACCGGGCTAATGTATGGCCCGGCCTTCACTATAGGTGGAGGAAATCTTTAAACTAACTAACATCCCCTGCCAACCCAGCATCTAGTGCATTTATTGATGTATTATTGTTGCTTGGAAGATATTTATAATACATGTGTGTAACAGTCACTGCTTTGTTTTTGTGTCCAGTCTTTTCCTTACGGCCGTATGCTTAAACAAAGATGGAAAGGCCCTACATTGGTCCCTACTTTACACACTATGGAAACCACAAGCAAACCCTTAATTTTTACACAGTATGCTAAGAGAGCATTAAGGGAAAGGGGGCGATTGGTAGCCCTGCCTGACCGGTTGGTATGTCGGAAGTGCTCCCGTGGGAGTCAGCGTGACTATTCTTTGTCCAGACGATGTCCAGCAACAACGAAACAATATAATTTCCCATAATTTTTTTATATATTAGCACTTATTAGTACGTATGCTTTATATACTTTTACAGTACTAAACTTTTCAATCAATACTTATGTTGTAAATATGATAGTTTAACGCTGGCTATGGGTTAGGTTAGGTTAGGATGAATTTGGTTGTTACCCTAAACTTGGTTAAGGTAGCCTAAAATAAGTTAGGATAAATAAGATTGGGTTGAATTACGAAAATTTGTTAGGTTTGGGTAAATGAATACTGACAAAGGGCAATTTCGCCGAAAAATTTCGTTCTAAGATGGCGTTCGTCAGTCTTCATGCACAGGTTAAAGGTAAGTTTGGTTAGGTTAACATAAAATTGGTTAGGTTAGTCTAAATACGTTAGGTAAGGTTAGGGTAAATAAGGTTCGGTTGTTACGAAAATTTAGGCTAGGTTTGGATGAGTAGGCACTGCAAGGTTTATTTCGCTCATACATGGCGTTCTAAGATGGCGTCCATCTATCTTCGTGCCTCGCAAGATAGTGGCAGGCTGTGAACAAACACCGCTTATTAATGCACTTTTCACCACATTTAAAGAAACGAAAAACACCGAAACTTGAAAACGCAATTCGAGAGTACTTGAAGAACTCCATGAAGGGCTAAAGCAAGGAAAAAATGCAAAACAAGGTGTTCCTATGTCTCCTGTTGCCAAGAATTATGAATAGGATGCTGATGATTAGTAATTAAAAATGGTATTAGAAGAAAATGAAAAACAGTTTGCAGTGCCTGATATTAAAATGCAAAGATGATCTGATGCTGCCACGACGCTTCATAGTTTGGCCTATGAGCGAAGAACGGTACCTTGCTCCTATTATGTATTAACGTATATTATTACCTGTAGCGTTGACTGAGCGTTCTGTATTCAGTTAAATCACATAGGTAACCTATAAAAGTGGTTTACACATGTCAATTTTAGGATCTCGCCAACTATTAACTACTCTTAAAAAAAAAAAAATGCGTCACCACTATAAGCTTGACCTACTACTCGGTAAGGTACAGCCCGCGTGTTTTAATAACCAACAGCTCAGTTCCATTATATGTTTGCATTGCATTTTTAGCAAGTTAAAATATTTTTTACATGAATTACTTACATTATTCTATGGTTTCTGGAGGTAGAGAGTTACTTTGTTACAAATAATTAAATGTAGGGTTTGCGAAAGCCATGGCATGCCTCCCCTTAAAAATGTTGGAACAACCCCTACAAATTGAGGGAAGTCTTTCCCTACTTAAACTTTTAGCATACCGTTTTGATGTAGGGTCCTTAGGAAAGGCCCTACATTAGCTTTAAGCATACTGCCGACCCGGTCTAGAATAGGAACCCGCTATAGCCTGCGTATTTGAGGGACGAGAAACCGACCCACAAATACGTAGCATAACAACTGGGTTAGGTTAAGATCAGCTAGTGAGGTTTGCTAGAAAGTCATTCCCGGTTTGTGGTTATTGCCCAGAACAATGCTCGTACGAGTTAGGCTTGGTTTGTTTAGGATCAGCTGGTGAGATTTGCTAGAAAGTCATTCCCAGTTGCGTTTGGTTCTATACGACCTACAGTACTTATTTCAAGACAAAACTGTTCGTACATCACTGATCAGTTTTAACCTACCTTAATCTAATCCAAGTGGGATGTTTTGTTCTGGATTTATTACTTGAAAATGTATTAATAGCTAAATGACATCATACAGCATAAAAATTATTAACTCAAGTTTACCCCAGATACTCAGAAACGTTGTGAAATGCCTTAAATGCGCTGTAACAGAACAAACAGCTTATCTACAACTTAAATTAATATTTATAGTTCTTACACGGCTCTGAAGAACTCTACAATTGCTGAATTTAATTAAATGAACAACACATTAAAATGAAACAGTAGAAGAATAACTGTTTTGAGCTGCTGATAAATGTCTTGAATATGCATTGTTCCAGAATAAACAGATTGTCTACAATGTGTATTACATACTTACAGCTGTTATGAGGCTCTGAAGAACACTGTAATTGATGAACTTCACTAAGTAAGTTATATCTTCCTTTAAAAATCACACTTGGCAGCAGCACATTCCCGCCCTTTTCGTATGAGACGCACTTACCAAAAAATAAACAAATAACAAATAAACACTTAATGCTCACTTTAGTGTTTTTTTCTTTTCATAATAAAATAGAAATTTGTATGAAATAAGTGTTAACTGTGATTGTATTACTGCATTAATTTATTCCATGTATTGTTATTATTATTATCATTTATATTTTATATTCACGATAAAACCTCGACAATCTGGGAAACAATGTCGCTGAAGGCCAGCGAGGGTTGAATTTACATATAAACGGACAGATACAGGGTATGAAATTATTGTTGACACAGTAGATTAATTATATGCAATAGTGTGACATGAACGGGTTCATACGGGAGTACTTCACATGAGATAGGGATGGATGGATGAGTGAAATAAACAGATATTTGGAGGTGGGGGAAGTGGTAAACTGAAGATTGCCAGATGCCCAAATATTAATCCATAAGGGGTGGCCACAAACAAATCGCCTCTGTGTCACCCTGTCCCCCGCCATTTCATTGCCCTGCTCACAGCTCACACCCCCTTCTCTCATATACCTCTCCAATCCATCCCTCCATCTCATCCTTGTTGGCCTTATCCTCCCTCTCCCCCCTCCATCTCACTCACATACACTCTCCTCCACAGTCTCTCACTCCATTCTCTCCACATGGCCAAATCACCTTAATGTGTTTCTCTTAATGATTCCTATCACATTCACATCCACACCACATTGCCACTGAAATACAGGAGTTAGGGATTAAAGAATCCCCCAAGCTAGACCTTACAATGAGATCATATAGCCCCGCTAGGTAACAGTTGGAGGGCGCTACCCCTCCCGGCACGGCAGTCCCGGGCGCGGCTCGAACTCACGACCCCCCGGTCCCGAGCTTGATGCTCTACCTCTGAGCCACCGTGCCCCCCATACAGGAGTTTGGGGTTGAGGCCGCAGACGACGCGACGGCCAATGCAGACGACACCAACTCCCATAACACACCCCCAGTACCACCGGGGGTCCGCCGCTGACACTGAGCGGCTGGGAACAGGAACGGCGCACCTGTATCCCTCCCCGGCGCCACTCTTACTCCCAGGTGATGCCCCGGAAAGGTAGTAGTCGCCGGCGGCCCTAGTCTCCGGCCGAAATTCCACTCGCCAGGTAAGGGGTGGAACTTACAATTCCACGCAACGCCGGGGTTTTGGCCATTGTCACACCGGGTACGGGGCAGAATCGACAATAGTTCGTTCCCAGTTGCATCCCCGCTGCAGGGTCGCGGTCGGGCAGGACTGGCCACAAGTCGTCCGACTCCTGTAGTCGTTCCCCCCCAGAGTAGCACCTCAGTACCGGTCACAAGACAAGCCGTACTGGGTATGAGGCAGGATCGGCCACAGTCCGTCCCTCTGCTACTAGTCCTCTTAGCTCCACGGCACGGACCATTAGCCGCACCAGAACTACAACCCCCTGTGCCACTACGACGTCGGCCACTAGTCACGTCAGGCCAGAGGCAGAGCAGGCCACTAGCCGCCCTGGAGCTGCAGTCCCCTGTGCCACTACGATGTCAGCCCCTAGTCACGTCAGGCCAGAGGTAGAGCAGGCCACTAGCCGCACTGAAGCTGTTGTCCCTTGTGCCATTACGACGTCGGCCATTAGTCACGTCAGGCCAGAGGTAGAGCAGGCCACTAGCCACACTGAAGCTGTTGTCCCCTGTGCCACTACGACGTCGGCCATTAGTCACGTCAGGCCGGAGGCAGAGCAGGCCACAGTCCGCTTCTCTCCCACAGGAGATCCTGCAGCCAGAGAGGACCCTTCCCCCGAGCCGTGGCAAAGCCTTACCCGAGGCCTTGGTTCCCTGCAACTCTACCAGTGTGAACAGTGGCCGAGGCAGAGCCCCAGCAGACCTAGCAGCCAACGTCGGGCCCTGTCCACTACTCCCCCGGCCCGAGGTTCCCGTGTGCCGACCCTGACGGCGACGCTGCCCTCCAGCCGTTGCCGCAGTCCAGCCACCCGGGGTTCCAGTACCCTGGGTCCTCAGTCACCCCGGGAGTGCCCCGAACACCAGGGCGAGACTTACCTGTGGGCGAGACCTCTCTGAGTCTCTCCCAGACTCGACGTCAGGCCCGTCTCCTGTCTCTCTTCAGGCCGAGCCCTTAGTCCCACGACTACATGTGGGGCCCTGTCCAGGGGCGCGTCACTTTGTCCTTCCTCCGGATGGAAGAATCAACTTGGGGCCCACCAGTGATAGCGAAGCGAGTGAACTTTGCTTATTTGTGTGCTTTGTAGACCCAGATATATGTGTGCATTAGTTTATACCGTGCGAGTGATTCCCTATAGTATATTCTAGTGATAAGTGACAAGGAGCCCAGAGTGTAAGATTGGACGAGCCTAATAGTAACTTTGGCCTAATTTATATCCCGAGTGGAGTCCCGCGCATCCCTCAGTGAACGAAACGCCACAGTGATCAACAGAACAATAATATTATGCCGATTGTGCCATTCCCTTGTTTATTAAAACTCTCCCTCCCCAGTGCACAGGCACGCAAGTGAAACACCTCAGTGGCTAACAGAAGGAAAAGATATTATTCCCATCGTGCCTTCCCCTTGTGTATTAAACCTCCACCCACCCCAGTGTCCGGGCACATTAGTTAGTGTCTGGGCATCTCCAAATGTCCCGCTAGAATACCGCAGTCCCCCCTTCCGTGATCACTGCGCGGCCGACTCTACCTGAGATAGACTTCCGGCCAGGTGAGTGTCTATGACACAGGTGTTAACGTAATTCATATACCAGTGCCGTCCAGTACTATACGAGATTGGGAAATTGTAGTAAATTCATTCCTGTGTCGTGAATCATACGTGTATTTTATGTGCCATAAGTGCTGAGTAAATAATACCATACTTCTACCAGCCGGTATAGTGACAGATTTCCAGTCAAGTAAAACCTTGTGTTGAGTTGTTAACCCATCCCCGGCAAACCCAGCATCTAATGTACTTGTTGATGTATTATTGTCTCTGGGAAAATATTTGTAATACATGTGTGTAATAGTCACTGCCTTGTTTTTGTGTCCAGTCCTTTTCCTTAGAGTTACTGACCCGCTCCAGAGACCCGCTATAGCCTGCGTATTTGAGGGCGAGAAAACGACTCGCAAATACGTAGCATAACCGCCACAACGCTTCTTCACTTCCTCATTTGTCAATTCGTCTCTCCATGTGACGCCACATGCTCCTCTCAAATAACTCATTCCCATTGTTCTCACGCTTGACTTCTGTCCCTCCAACTAAAGTTGGAGGTAATGCTGGTGGAAAATGACCAAGATTTTGCTTTAGTGCAAAAGACATAAGGTATGCTTGGCTTCTAATAATCGTCGGTGGTAAACTGTAGACACGGGGAATGAGACAAATTAGAATTAAAACAAATGTCCGAGTGATAAGGACTATAAGGAGTCAATGACGTAGAAAAGCTGGGAGATGGTGAGGGTATCTCCCAAACCTTCAGGATGAGTAATGATGTGTTGAAATTTAATGGGAACAAAATAATACGATAGAATATCACAAAAACTTCCATTCTCTTCGTCATGGGTGATGATACTTCTCAAGCGACGTAAACAAATCATAGATTCGGTAAAATTGTTTGTGTTGGCGACGTTTTGGCTGTGATAATGAACAACATTTTACGTGTCAGCCGTCCCATATTATGCAGACCAGGAAATCTTGCTAGTCTTTCCACTACATCTGGGTGCCAGGTAAGTTGAGGCTTTTTTCATGGAAAATACAGGGTACCTAAATGTGGACCCAAAACTATAAAACTATGATCTAACCAGATATTTACCTGCCATATATATAAGGAATCATGGGTTGAAAAAAGGTGATGGTATAAAATACTGTACATGTTTAGCCGAGTTTGTAAAACTCGTTGTACAGGTAGGCAAATTCTGTCTTTTAACAGTCACCATTCCTAAAACATGCTGATCATTTTCATCTGTTAAGTCAGCACTGTGCCTCGTTATAGTACAAACTGTTCCTTATCCACAGGATTCTGAGCCCAGACGATACATTCCACGGCGAGCTGTTCTGTACGTACCCGGCAGTGATGATAGAAAACTGCAGAAAATCCCCAGCCTCGGTGCCGACTGCATTGTGCTTGACTGTGAGGATGGAGTGGCATTATCAAAGAAGGTGTAGTAGATTCACAACAAAAACATATGTGCAGGTATAACTGTGGGCAAGAATACAGATACTCACAGACAATAATATGGGGGTCTCACTAATCTGAATGACAAATGACACCAAATGAGGAATGACAATGGTAAATATAAATAATAGCCACTCGCCACTGTGATTCGTCATTCAGATTAGTCTGCCCCAGAAACCGAATGACATTAAAATCACATTGAATGAAACTGATATTACATGTCATTCCATTGTAAACCCTCTGTTGACACCCCATTGCATCTTTAGGAAATTGAAGTACTGTACATTAATATCACATGGAATGACACTGATGTTACCTGTCATTCCAGTGTATATCCTCTGTTGATACCTCTTTGAATCTTTAGGAACGAGAATGACATTAATATCACATGGAATGACATTGATATTTCCTGTCATTCCAGTGTAAACCTTTTGTCAACAGGAGGTGTCAACAGAGGGTTTACACTGGAATGACAAGTAATATCATTGTCATTCCATGTAATATCAGTCATTCTGTTTGGTGAACATGGAAGGAGGTGTCAACAGAGGGTTTACACTGGAATGACAGGCAATATCAATCTCATTCCACGTAATATTAGTGTCACTTGGTTTCCTAAAGATCCAATGGAGTGTCAACAAAGGGTTTACACTGGAATGTCAGGTAATATCAGTGTCATTCCTTGTGATATTAATGCCATCCAGTTTCCAAAAGATGCAATGGGGTGTTGACATCGGGCCTGACTAATCTGAATGATGAATGACAGTAGGGAGCAGCTGGTATTTACACATACCATTGTCATTTGTCATTCAGATTAGTCTGACTCAGTAATATGTGCTGTGTGGTTGTATTTTATTTTAGTTCCTGATTTCACCAGTACTTGTTTAGTTATCTTTCAGACTGCTCAAGACTTTCAATATTGATTTTTGTAGTAGCATACAGTATTATAGTTTCAGCCAAAAACACACATACAAGATTTTGATTTGTTTTCGGTATTTTAGACAATTCTAAGACATTTTCTTCTAAGGCATTTTTATCATAAAGTTATTATTATTTTACTCTTTAAGGTTAGGTTAGGTTAGATTATCTTCAAGAGTAAAAAAGTAATTATTTGCGATGAAAATGCCATAGAAGAAAAGTGCCTTAGAATTGTCTAAAATACCAAAAAAAAAAAAAAAACATGGATCAAAATCTCGTACAGTAGTTGTGTTTTGGCTGAAACTATAATTTTATCTGGCTTCTTTACTGTTCAATACTGGTTCAATTTTTAATGATAATCAAGAAGACAGTGAGCAATGCCTTTCAGACCCCAGCATTGTGACAGTTGGAGTCCAGCAAACATCCCAGATACTGTAGAAGTTTCATAACTGTTCTGCCAAACAGTGGATTGATAGCTGCAGCAGTACACTTTAAAGACATAATTTGTGCTTCCCCTCTACCCTGACCCCTGCCTAGAGGGAAATCATAACCATGAAGCTGCTATGGCAGTTACCCCAAATATACAGTAGCATTTGAGTGTGAAAAGTTGTGATATTACTTAACACACCCTTTCCTTCTAGCTAATGAGAGATGCCCATATTTTATATCTCAAGGCTGGAGGGATTAAATGCCTGGAACCTGGATGACTTAAATGAATTAATGCTACATTTTTAATTACAGCAAGAAGCCAGGTCCAAAATTCGACATGTTCTGGAATCGCAGGAAATAGATTTCGGTGGGAAGGACTGCTCAGTGCGGGTGAACAGCGTGGAGAGTGGACTGTGTGAGGAAGACTTGCGGGAAGTGTTGTCTGCTTCACACCTCCCCGACACACTGCACCTGCCAAAAGTCGATTCCCCACAGCATTTAGACTGGGTAGGATCATTTCTTCACCAGACTACTGATGTAGTCATATTGCATATTTAACTATGCTAGTAATGTTAGTGTAATATCTGCCACATCTGTACCTTTTCACCCTCAAATTAAAATAACTGAACTTCAAATTAAAACAACTGAAATTTAAGTTAAAACAACTGTAGTTTAATTTAAAACATCTGAAGTTTAATTTAAAACACCTGAAGTTGAATTTAAAATACCTGGTTTAATTCAAAACAACTGAAGTTTAATTTAAAACATCTGAAGTTTAATTTAAAATAAGTGAAGTTTAATTTAAAACATCTGAAATGTAATTTATTTTAAAACAAACAAAATTTATATATAATTAATTGATGGCAGATTGAAACAGAACTATGCTTTTATTAGACTTATAATTATGAACTCTTTTCTTATCAGCTAAGAATAGCAATTTAAAATATATAAAATGTTTAGTTAAAAATACATGTTTGATTTCAATGACTATATTTTCTCCACAAAAAAATTACTTCCAGTTGTACAGCTATTCCTTGTATATTAGTGCAATTACTGTAGAATCTATACAAGAAAAAACAAAAGATACATGATAATAAATGGGTATTTCTTGTTTTAAAGTGAATAAAGAAAGCAAAATATGACATATTACGAAATGGTAATTTTCCTTTGTAGCAAAATGAAAGAAAACTCACTCAAAAGATACATGATAAAGAATATGTATTCCTTGTATATCATGTTAAGAGAGATAAATATAAAATTTATATGATCTGCTGTAATACCAAATGGTTATAACCTTTGTAAATAAAATTGCATGAAAATCATTTAGCCAGAAGATACATGATAATTATTGGTATGCCTTGTATGTGTTATTTGTAATCTAAAGGACATTTCCTTTATACAGTTAACATAAAAACATATTGTCCAAAGAAACATGATAATGAATGGGTATTCCTTTCATGGTCATATGAAAAAAAAGCCAAAGCAAAGTGTGATTTACAACATAAAGGTAGAAAAAATTATATTGCTCTTGTTTGCACAATTAAACTGAAACATTTAGTTGTCATCGAATTGAAGATCTCGGAGTTGCATCATATCAGGAAAATGTTTTTGCACGTGGTTGCAGGTTTTCAGGCACAGCATTGGCGTGATGGCTGATATGGCATTATTAATACTGCGTTCAAGATACTGCAATCTATATTGTATGTGTCACACCCTCTGGGGAAGTGTTCATCATGGAAGTAGAATTAGCTGCCAGATTGCATTTCACAGTGGCTTTCATGACGCTCCAGCACTCTTCATTGGGGTTTAGTGGAGCACTATAAGCGCTCGCCCGTAATATCTCTACACCGCAGAATTCTTCTTCCTCAACAACATTCTCAAGGCCAGCATGAATGGATGTATTGTCACAGACAACATCAGTGCTGTCAAGAGGTTCAGTAAATGTGCAGAGCATTCGTCGCAGCCAATCTTGGCAGTCCCTTCTTGTACTACCCCTCCTGCGTTCCCAGTTGACGATGCCATGCTGTGAAGTTCCACTGAGTATATGTATGTTTTTTCCTTTTGATGTAGGACTTTTCACCATGCAGCGAACTCCCTTACGTGCACACCCCTGAGATCGGCACAGGACAAGATTCACATTCGTTCCATCAGTGTAAGCTACAGTTTTCCCACGTCCAATCCTATTCATCAGTTTTTCCACATAGTCCTTCCGTTTGTGTTTATTTGCCTCGGAGTTCGCAGAGACAGGTTCTGGATGTACCGTTTTCACTGAGTACATTTGCCCGTCCAGACACTTGTGAACCGTGTTGGTGCTCACAAGGATGCCAGTTTCATTAGCAAGCCTGTCGGCAATCTCCTTCAGTGTGATAACTGGGTTTTCCCTCCACATATTGTATCATCATGTCGATGTGCTCTGGGCGAATTTGTGACTGACGAAAACCACCTCGCTTTTTTGCTGATTCATATGCTCGACGTATCCAAACTTCTTGTTTTAAATTAAACTTCACTTATTTTAAATTAAACTTTAGATGTTTAATATTGAACTGCAGTTGTTAAATTTCAGTTATTTTAAATTAAACTTCAGTTGTTTTAAATTAAACTTCACTTACTTTAAATTAAACTTCAGATGTTTTAAATTAAACTTCAGTTGTTTTAATCTGAAGTTCATTTATTTTAATTTGAGGGTGAAAAGGTATAGTAGTATTAAACAGAATATCTTTGGCATGATGAAACGTGAAGTACAGATGACCCTTGTTTGCAGTAACCTCTGTTAAACATCTTGTTAAGGCATAACACAAATCCTCATTTTGTAAAAAGGACAATGTTGATGTGTTATTAACAGATTTAGTAAGCCCCAGGAACATACTTACTGGTATAACATGAAAGACGTCCCACTCAGTTGTAGTATGTTCAGGTTGAGGTGTCAGTTTGCAGACCACCTGAAGTCAGCCCTGGAGAGCCACAAACCAGTTGAGCCGCTGCGTCTAGTAATATTCACTGAGTCTGCCACTTCCTTGCTGGACTTGCCGGCTATCTGCCATCGGGGCCGGGAGTTGTCCACAAATGCCCCATTTGTGTTGGATGCCGTTGTGTTTGGATCAGATGATTTTTGTGCTGACATTGGTGAGTATTAATGTGCAGGTGTATCTTTCATACCCACTTTACTACAATGACATATTTTACATTTTACTCAAGCTACAACCAAATGATTCTCATCAGATTAGGAAGGACCTCTAATATTGAAGAAGTTAAAGAAGGCAGTATCCAGTTCTAGAAGTCCTTCCCAAAATAATCACCAGAAGATAGTGAATGATCTATAAAAGATGTCACAGGTTAAAAAATGGATACAGCATTGAAAAAACCTTATTAGGTCAATGGATGCTAAATCTTGTACCAGCTTATATTGTACTACTTCAAAGCGGTTCATCCTGCATTTCAAAAGTCTAACCGTTTTGGCAATGCAGTACTGTAAGAGCCCACCTAACCCCATCTTTAGGTGGGAATTTGGGTAAGGATGGTGATAACAGTGATGATCATGACTGTATGTGCTTGATTTAACTTCAGATACCCATTTTCCAGGGAGCATTATGAAGTGACAGATATAATTTAGATTTTTGTTATTTTTCAGGTGCAACACGAACCAGTGAAGCCCGAGAGTTACTGTACGCCCGGCAGTACGTAGTAACAGTGGCCAAGGCATTTAAACTCCAGGCCATTGACTTGGTGTACATAGATTATAAAGGTATGCTGGATTGTTCTCTTAGCTACTTTTGATCATTTGGCCATTTGCCTAAAAAGCTGTACTGCATTATTATTTCCAGAATATATTTGGTCAAAGAGGGTCTTTACATGAACTGTATATAATATTTTATTAGGGTTAATTGAAAAGGATATGTATTTGCATTTGGACTCTTGAATAGCAGTACTATATGTACTGGGTACTGAATATTTTCAGTACGGTATTGGTAACTAAAATGTAGTATAATAAATGGGTCAGACACTTTTACCAGTATGTTATGAGATTATTGTATACTTATATGTTGATGGTGTTAAAACTTATCTGGTCATCATTACATAAGTAACGCTTTCAAACCTTGGCAGTTGTCAGTGGGCACCGAGATGAAAAAGCGCTGTGCCGAATGACTGATGGTTATCTGTCAACTGCGATTGCAAGACCCGTGCAAGATCTGAAAAATGCATTACCATATGGTCTCATAGAGTGATGTGTCTTATATACCTCACCTTTCAGATCTTGTTGGGTTAAAGGCGCAGAGTGAGGAAGGAGCTGGCATGGGATTCACAGGAAAGCAGGTTAGAGTGTATAAACATATGCTGTATTCTGTAGATAATCATTGACCACACAGTATCACATTCCTAGAAGCTAGCTGTGATGCTCCTCTAGAGTTTGTAGACCCTATTATTGCGTAGTAATTTGGTATCAGTCTTCACCCAGAATTACCAGATACATTAAATCAAATGGAAAATTAATTATTTACCAAATGGACATGGCCTTTCCATATTTTCTATTGAAATGAGTCTTTCACAGGTTACTTGTTATTATTCCTGGATTACCACAGCTCCTGGGGATTTTTATAAACTTACCTCTGAAAGCTATAAATGAGGATTTAGAATACGTAAAGATTCTGCCGACGTTTGCCAGTACCCGGCCATATGTAACGTTCCTAATGCACTTTTTTAAATTTGAAAGCTGGCTGTCAAATGCAAGTGAGGTTAGGTTGGATTAGGTTTGGTTTGGTTAAGTTGGGTTTGGTTAAATCATTTAGTTTCCCATTGCTTGGACACAGACTACTGTACACTAACGCATCCAGTTGGAGCAATGGTTGGTAAACAGTGCGGCTGAAGTCGACTGAACACGGTCAGTAAACATTGCCTGGCCTCTTCGTTAAATACCCCCAGATAGTGGTAGGTGGTGGCGACCATCATCCACTCACTTGATGTAGTGCTGCCTACTTCTTCCTTACCCTTTATTATTATTTTTCTGTTGCTCCTCTCCTCTCTTCCTGTTTCTCCCATCTTTCCTGTCACTTCTTATTGCTTTCCTTTCCTTTACAGGTGGCTTTACATTGAGTGACAAGCCAAATGGTTTCCTGTAAGCCAGGAAACCATTTACAACGCTGGGTGGTAACCATATAACCAAACCATACGTGCTCCCTACGTATCAACAAGTGGGTTGGTGGAGGGTTAGTGCCCCTCCCCGTAAAACAAATAACTCAAAGTCAAATGGCCATCCCTTACGGGATTATGGCGTCAGGCAATAGATAGATAGATAGAGGTATATTTTGTCTTTTTTCGATCACTTCTTGCACACACAGTGGAACAATTAACTGTTTTGCTTATGTACCAAAATTACTTACCTTGAGATCATGAGTTTGTTATAATAAAGGTGCAGTTGCTGTGCCCATTTGGTAAATAATTACCAAAAATTAATACTCAGATATGTGGTAGGCGGGAGCGCTCACCATCCACTCACTCGATGTAGTGCTGCTCTCGGGTGTCTGTCCTTTCCTCTTCTCTGTCCTTCTTTCCTTCTATCCTCTTCTATCTTTCCTTCATTCTTTCCACATCCTTCTGCCTGTGAGTGACTTTGCACTCCTTCTTCTGTCTCTCTTTCCTTCATTCTTTCCCCTTCCGTCTGGCTGTGGGTGACTCTGCACTGAGTGACAAGTCAAGTGGTTTCCTGTACACCAGGAAACCATTTACTACGCTGGGTGGTAACCATATAACCGAATTTTGGCGCCTGGTGGTTTTGTGGGTAATTACAGTGCTCCTGTCGGATTGAGCCGATGAAGGTTTATATCCAAGGGGTCGTTGGGGTTTATTGCTCATGTAATGCCACTTGAGGATGAGTGAAGCTGGTCACTCTCATCTTAAATGTCATGACAAGCTTGCCTAGCCCTGGGCTCCTACACTTCTCATGGGGCAACATAGGATTGTATGATGGATGGATGGATTGCTTGGATTCAGTTTTGTAGTACCTTGCCAAGTATTTTTGTTGATTGCATTGATGAACATTGTTAGGGTTATATTTTAAAACTTCATACGGTATGTTTAATCTCCAAGAAGTGACTGGGGTTGTTTTGAAAAATAGGTTGGTCATCTACTCTGTACTGGACCATAGAAACCTAGCCTCAGACCCATACAGCTTGAAGGGGGTAATATGTGATTTGCTTTTACATTAATACATACCGTACATACATACATCATCTAAACTACTATAATTTTTTTAAAGAATAAAATCAGTCATAGGTGGGGGTGCTCACAATCCACTCACTCGGTGTAGTGCTGCTCTTGGGTGCCTGCCCTTTCCTCTCTTCCTTCCTTCCTCTTTTGTGTATCTTCCTTTCGTTCTATCTTCTTCCTTCTGTCTACAGGTGACTCTACACTGAGTGACAAACTTAATGGTTTCTTGAACACCAGGAAACCACTTACTACATTGGGTGGTAACCATGTAACCAAATTATGGGTCTTGGTGGTTTAGTGGGTAATTAAGGTGTTCCAGTCGGATTGAGCCAGTGCAGGTTTATATCCAAGGAGTGGTTGGGGTTTATTGCTCATGTAATGCCACTCAGGGATGTGTGAAGCCAGTCACTCTCATCATAAATGTCAGGACCATCTTGCCTAGGCTTGGGCTCCTACACTCCTCATGGCACAACACCGAATTAGATGATGAATGAATGAAAAACCAAAATACTTGCTTCTTGAACTCACTCACTCCACTCTTTTGGCTCCAGGTAATCCACCCAGGTCAGATTAGTGTGGTGCAGATGGCATTCTCCCCACGGCCCGAGAAGGTGGAGTGGGCACAAGGATTGATACAGGCATTTGAGGAGCATCAGCAGCAAGGCAAGGTTGGTTCACTGGGTTTACTCCCTCACTGTGGGATGCCTTTCTCAGGCTGAATCTTGCAAGTGAAAGGATGGGGTAGAAACATGAATGATGGTGGTGTTAAGTGGAGGAAGGGCAGCCCAGTGGTGGAGGATGGGGACATGGAGGTGATTTGTTCATGGCCACCCTTCCAGAATTTAGGGATCTGGCTATTGAGGGATAGATAGAGAGTTGCAAGAATGATAGATAGCTTGTTGCAAGAGTGAGATAGATAGAGAGTTGCAAGAAAATAAAATAATGGAGTCATCATATATTCTCCCTTCCAATGCCCTCTTTACCATCCCCCAGGGTGCCTTCACCTACCGTGGCCACATGATTGACATGCCACTGCTGCTTCAGGCTCATAATATTCTACAGATGGATGCTGTTACATCTAAGTAGTGAAAATGCTCAGAGATACAGGTAAACCCTTTGAGGTCTCCTGGCTACAATCATGGCTTTATGAGTACGGGTCTCCTGGCCATGATTGTGGCTTATCAGTTTGCGTGGGAGATTTTAAATTATAGCAGGAAGCTGATGAATGTTATCAGTATTTCTATCAAAATTTACTCATTTCCTGGGCATTAGACAATCCAATGGAGAGGAAATAAACACAGATTTATGATTTTAGGTTAGCAGGAGTGTTTCTCTACCATTTTGTATACAGAAATGCATTTATTTGAGGCATCACACACCACTTGCTACGCAGCATTCCATCATTATTACGGCTCTTGTATGGTAAGTATAGCCCTAATATTTTGTAGACAGATGCAAATTATTTCCTTATGCATGAATATAATATTTTTTCTAAATTTATAAACCCAGCTTTTTGGTCAAAAAATGCATTTTTACAGAATGGACTTACTTATTTACTTGCAACCTGAAAGAGTTAAAGAAAGGATTAGAACACTGACATCTGCATAGTAAAAGTGGTCCAGGAATCAGTCATGTAGTAAGGGATTTGAATCCTGACATGAAGTTTAGCCTTTTCCACCTTCCATTTACCTGAAATATGTCTGATGCTTAACCCCTTCGTGGTGGGCTATTTTTACCGCAACCATCACCTCATTACAGACAGTTTCCCAGAAACTGCTGAAATTTGCTTGTTTTCAAACCTTAATGTCTAGGAAAGTATAGCACAGGGAAACAAATTAATGACCATTTTCCTCATCAACTCTTCCTCTTGCGAATGAAAATATTCCCAGGTCTGTAGGTCATTGCTTTGATGAGCAGTGACATGAGAAAGATAACTAATTTTCAGCACAAGAGCAGAACATGTTCATGCGTCTGCCCATGGCGCCGACCGTGGCTTTGCTATCAATGTGGTAACTTCTCCACTACTAGATAAACTAGACACTGTTGTATCCAAGGCATGCCTTGTGGCACTATCACTGAGCCCATGAAAAGAGGCCCAGCAGGGGTAGATAATATAATTGGCCACAGGCGGCGAAGACGGAATCAGACAAATAGGAACCCGAAGACATCATTGTACACCTGGCAAAGGCAGAGGACAGACAGACTCTCACTTGTGTGCTATAGAAGGACTCCCTTCCTACCCTTTGGTCTGAGATGAAATGACGGCTGGTTCAGATGGTGGCGGGAAGAAAGGTGCATGTATATATAGCCGCTACCCAGCTGCCCCGCTGAAGCCCAGTTGTAATGTGTATAGACGTAACCTGGCGGATGGGAGTTACACTCCTTGAGGAGAGGATATTCTACTAATCTTAAATACCTTCATATGTATATTATAAACTGGAATGTGTATCTAAAATATGAAGTTCATCTAAAAAGAAAAATACAAATAAATGTGCAGATTAGTGCTAATTAAAATGAATAAAATACAGTGTCTGATTAATTTATTATGCAGTATAAATAATATTTTTTTTATATACAGTACACTGATTTTTGCTTAACATTACCCTAACAACAGTGCTGTGTAAACAGCAATAAAAATAAGTAAGCTAATTCAGCACAGTTCTTCTGAGCTAACAATAATATTTCTGTACAAAATGCACTCAACTGTGCTCTCTATAAAAATAAAAGAGTATAAGTTGTCAAGTTTTCTCACACTTGTACTTAACAGTGTTCCAGTATAAGGCACAGTCATTTGAACATCTAACTCACTGAGCATTTTTACTAACCAAAGCACCTAAACTGCCCATCCTACTTCATTACTAGGACTGCAGTTATTCCTGGGTGTGCGTGTGTTTGTATGTAAGTCTTGCTTATGTTGCTTGTGTCTGTGCTTTTGTTTGTATGTAAGTGTAGGGTTTTTGTGTGTCTGTACTTTTGTATGTATGTTAAGTGCAGGATTTTTAAGTGTCTGCTTTTGTTTGTATGTATGTGTAGGGTTTTTGTGTGTCTGGTTTTATCTGTATGTTACATGAAGGGTTTTTGTATGTCTATGTTGAGTATTTGTACATACAACGACAATTACATTAATGATTCTACAGGTATTCACATTAGTGGTAACTAATTTTGTCTGTGTGTGCTTTTGTTTGTATGTATGAGTAGGGTTTTTGTGTGTTTGTATGTTGAGTATGTGTACATACACTGACAATTATGATTCTACAAGTATTCATACAGTACAGTATATGCATAGCACCATAGCATAATAACAATGAACAACCATGCAATATAATGTGATACACACAATATGAAACTGCAGTTTGCCAACACCAGCAATGACACACCTGCATTAAGCAAATTGCAGAGAAGGGAAACTTCATCCTGCAGTCTACCAGGTTCACCTCCAGATGAGCTTGGGACCACGGTAACATAACAGTAGTACAGTGTATACTTATTTCTATAAAAAGTCTGATAAGCAATATCTAATATATGTATAACAAAGCTGTGGAGCATCTCAATCTTCCAGATAATAAATGCTCTGATAACTAAACTGACAACGATGTGTGTGTGGTGTTATGGTAACAAGGTAAACAGTCAACAATAAAATGAATTATACTCACAAATGAAAATTCTGTTAACCTTTGCCAAGCTGCAGACCTCATATGAGGCACAATGGTCTGTACAGGCCAAGCTGCAAGCCTCATGAGAGGTACAGTTTAGAGATTATAAAACAATGACTTGGGGGAGGTAAACTGCCTTACAAAGAATCAGCCCAGCATGGGTTAAGAGAGTCTACAATGGGCCACAAATGTTATATCTTCACACTAAGCACAGTTTAATAACATAGTTCACTGCTGGAGAAGGATGCCTTCATGTTGTGGCAACTGATATAACCAGGCAGGTCTGTTACCCAGCCATACGAATGTCCTTCAGCTCCCCTCCCTATCCCCTGGTGAAAGGAGGATGGTGAACAGTAAAAGAAAGGTTATTTCAGCCTGCAGTCCAGTGAGTTCACATTCTGATCAGCATGGAGCAACAACAATTTCCATATAGGAATAATTCTTTCACTCTACAATCAACAGCAATCCTGAACTTAGGCAATTATAGTTTGCAATAATGTAAACTAAACTTGTACTTCTCAAAATATTTCAGTACTTTTTTTTTTTTTTAACCACCAGATGATATTGTTCAGTTTAACCTTTTCAACAAAATGACGTATTTTGTACTGCATTTTTGTTGCCACCAGACCATTTTAATTAGCTCGGGAGAGACTGGAAGCATATCTGTCATGTCCATCCCATTCAGGGTTTCCAGGAGGAAGCAAGGTGTCAAAGATGATGATAAGAAGGAAGAGGGACTTTTCAAACTGGAGAAGCTAGATTTAGCTTTCTTTAACTCCTTTACAACCAGTATCCCCTAAGCTGAACAGAACTGTTTGGAGATTACAAGAATAAAATATACGAAATCTATCACTGGACTGAAGGCATTAAAAGTCTGTGTTGAAGGAAAGAAACTGTCTCTATTAGCCCTTCACAATCAGAAATCAGAAATAAAAATGGACATGATCATCTTAGGAAGCAAGAAAAAATATAACAGTGCCACCATACTGTAGGAAACTTAAAAAATAACCATTATTTATAGACCTTTGACTTCAACAACCCTTCTCACCCAAACAATAAATATAAACATATATAAACAAAAATATATATGAAATTATGTCTGTTGGTCAATGAGTTAACCAAAACAACATCAATATCAAATTCTGTCTCACAATAAAGTATTGTACTGTATCATAAAACAAAACCATAAAAATTGGTGTACCAGGAGCAGAAGTGTTCTGAGAAGGCATGATTGATAGGAAGGGAAGACCTAGAATGAGGTAGAGTTCTATTAGGCAGTGCTGTGTCATGAGAGAAGTAATTGTTAATAATGAGTAGGTACAGGTGTCTCTATAATGTACATATTCATCAAGATCAGACCACTTGCTTCTTCGTTATTCCAGACAAATAGACTGGCAAAAATATAACCTCTGACCACCTTTGGTGGTAAACTCCACCATCAAATAAATAAACATATATTACCTTAATAAAGAATAAAATGCATAAAAATGCCATATATATAACAAATATATATATAAATATACAAGGAAGTAACTAAATGCTTCTTGGCTGACTACTACAGTTAGCACCAATAATCTCAGTTATGCCCCATAAGCACATTGTTTACGCTTAACATAGATCAACTGTTTGGGAAAGCATAATGCATCAAATGTACTTACTAAACACCATTCACTAGCACCACATTATCAACTCACATTCACTATCAATACCCCACGTAACTGTATTGATGTATTACAGTAATTTATTTTCAAATATGCCTCTGACAAGTTCTGTGCACAAATTTAAAAAAAATTCAAACTGAATCACATAGTGAGATACATCGTCTAATCTCATACTTAACTGCACAAAGTTGAGGTGGCCATTCTTCTTACTTCACTCAATAATCAATTTTCCTGCATCCTGTACTGCAAAAAACCACTGACTTCACTGAGTGGTAACTAACAAACAAATGGCCGCTTGGTCATTTGGTGGATTAAGGCACTTAAATGGATGTGACCCATAAAGGTTTAAGCTCAAAGAACATCTGGGATTTTGCTCACCATAATCCACTTGGAGACAAGTGACTTGGCACTCACACCTAAAATGACTGGCCTAAAGCACACAGCCCCAAACACCTATACTCTAGACTGGACAACTGGATGATAGCATGATGGAAAGGTTTCTTGAATTCAAATGAATTAACTGAATGGAATACGACAGAAACTTTTAGAACAGAACCTGATGCCAACCCCCACGTCGCTCCTTACATGCTGCCAGAGCCGCCAGGATGTGCAAGAGGCGACGGTCGAGTGCAGCCAGGTGTGGGGCAGTCAGTATGGGGGTCAGGGGAGTGACAGACAGCAGTTCTCCCATGGCCCATGATAAACCACCTCCACTCAAAGCTTCCAGGCGCTCATACGTTACCTGTCTTAGTCTGTGGGAGCAGAGAACATCTGTTATAACTATGGTATATGTTGCTGAAAGGGGGGAATTCACATTGAGGTGTGATGGAGAAGGCAGTGGAAGGTGACAGACATGACTATCCCATGGCTTCATCTGTTGGAATGTGCAGGGGGTATAGTGACTTGCTTTTATCTCTACATTCCATTTGGTCTACACAATCACACTACTTGCCAACATCCAGTGCATTTTACATCTGATTCTACAGCATCTTATTTTGCAGTTATAGCTACACATGCTAGTCTCAGGACAGTTTCATGTTAAATAATCTTCAGTCAGAAATCTAAATATATAAGCAACATGCAGAAACATACAAAATTACTTTTTTACAGCAACCTGATAAGTGAACATTTGGTAGCACCAGTTGAGCAGGGCAGTACTCCCAAGGATGATGGAAAGCTGATGACAGGGAGAGCTGGAGCTCCCATTTCATCAGCCCTCAGGACTTGTTCCTGACCATCCTCCTTTGCTGAACTTTTTCAGTGTCTCAGTTACACAGAGAGTAGACCAGCATGCTCTCCAATACAAGTTTCTCTAACTGTCAACACCAAACTACATACACACTACACTTCCTTTTCAAAATTATCTTCAAAATGGCGCACAAAAATCATGCCTCGGAGTCCCCAGGGGGGGGGACCATAAATGCCCCCACCATCCGCCCCTCTCCCGGTGACGACTCAAAGAGCTGCCTGGAACCACTGTCTGACTCACTCCTCCTTCATTTCTGTAACATTCGCGGCCTTTCCTCTAACTTTCACGCTGTCGAGCACCACCTCTTCTCCTCTAAACCTCACCTTCTCTTTCTCACTGAGACTCAGCTGTCTGAGGCAACTGACAGCAAACCCTTTTCTGTATCCTCCTACTTTCTCTATTCTCGTTTCAAAGCCAAAGGTGGATGTTGCGCATATGTACGCAACGATCTATCTTGCTCTCGTGTTCCTGAACTTGATTCTTCTGAATTCTCTACCTTCTGGCTTCGGCTTTCCTGTCATTCTCTGACTAAATATATCTGTGCTGTTTACTTATCTCCTAATTCTACTGACTATCAAAAATTCTTTGACTATCTTACTTCTACGATGGAACACATTCTATCCATTTCTCCTTTCTCTGAAATCTCTATTTTAGGAGATTTCAATGTTCACCACCACCTTTGGCTCTCCTCTCCTTTCACTGATCCACCTGGTGAACAAGCCTACATCTTTTCTATCCTTAATGACCTAGAGCAGCTTGTACCGTATCCCTGACCGCCTTGGAGAGAGTTCCAACATACTTGACCTTTTCCTAACAACTAATCCTTCTGCTTACACTGTTCATCTTTTCTCTCCGTTGGGCTCCTCCGATCATAATCTTATTACCTTAACATGTCCAATCGCTCCAGTACAGCCTGTGGACCCTCCAAAGAAACGCCGCCTGTGGCACTTTGGAGCTGCAGATTGACAGGCCCTCAGGCAGTACTTCTTTGATTTTCCATGGAATGATTATTGCTTCCTTGGCCGGGAGCCATCTGAGTGTGCCTTGCGTGTTACGGAGGTTATTCTCTCGGGCATGGAAGCATACATTCCTTTCTCATATCCTCTGACTAATGCAAGAAAGCCTTGGTTTAATCACGCTTGTTCTAATGCTGTCCGCAACAAGGAGAGGGCCTATAAGAGGTACCGGAGCCAACCCACCCCTGAATCACACCTTTTATATATTTCTGCCCGAATCATGCTAAATCTGTTCTTCGCTCTGCTAAAAACAATTCCATCTGTGCTAAATGTTCCCAACTCTCCAACTCGAATTCTTCTCGCTCCTTCTGGCACCTTGCCAAAAACCTTTCTAACAACTTTACCTCATCATCCTTCCCTCCTCTTATCTACTCTGATGGCTCTGTAGCTATTTCTTCTTCTGATAAAGCAGATCTCTTTGCTCAGACTTTCTCCTCCAATTCCACCTTAGACGATTCCGGTGCTATTCCTCCATCACTTCCCCCCTCTGACTTCCTCTTGACTGACATTAAAATTTCTTCAGCTGATGTGTTTTCTGCCATCACTGGCCTCAATACTAAAAAGGCATATTGTCCTGATGGAGTCCCTCCTGTTGTCCTCAAAAACTGTGTTTCTGTGCTTACACCCTGCCTAGGTAAACTCTTTCGCCTTTCTCTCTCAACTTGTACCTTTCCTTCTTGCTGGAAGTTTGCTCTCATTCAGCCAGTCCCAAAGAAGGGCGACCATTCCCAACCCTCTAACTATCGTCCAATTGCTTTAACATCCTGTGTCTCGAAAGTTTTCGAGTCAATTCTTAACAGAAAATTTTTAAAGCATCTTTCCTGTCACAACCTTCTTTCTGATCATCAGTATGGGTTCCATCAGGGACGCTCCACTGGCGATCTTCTCACCTACCTTTCAGACTCCTGGTCATCCTCCTTTCGGAACTTTGGCGAAAGCTTTGTCACTGCACTTGACATCTCAAAAGCTTTCGATCGAGTCTGGCATAAATCTTTAATTTTCAAACTGCCCTCCTACGGTTTCTATCCTTCTATCTGTGCCTTCATCTCTAGTTCCTTTCTGGTCGTTCTATAGCCGCTGTTGTAGACGGCCATCGTTCCTCTCCTAGACCTATCAACAGTGGTGTTCCTCAGGGCTCTGTCCTATCACCTACTCTCTTCCTTTTATTCATCAATGACCTTCTAAGCTGTACATCTAACCCTATCCACTCATATGCTGATGATTCCACCCTTCACCTTTCCATTCGGTTCCTGCAACGTCCATCTCAGCAGTTACTTCAACAAAAAAGGGATGAGGCTATGGCACACCTAATGTCTGACTTGGCTCGTATCTCTGATTGGGGTAAAAATAATCTTGTTATTTTTAATGCATCAAAAACTCAGTTCTTACTCTTATCAACCTGACAAAATCTTCCTCAGGATTACCCACTAATGTTTAATAATGAACATTTATGTCCTGCATCATCCTTGAACATGCTTGGGGTTTCATTCTCTCGGGATTTGTCTTGGAAAGAACACATTACATCTCTTGTGAAATCTGCTTCCAAGAGATTAGGTGTGCTAAGCTGATAACGAACTTTCTTTACCCCTGCACAGTTGTTGACCTTGTACACGGGTTTTATTCACCCGTGTATGGAGTACAACTCTCATGTGTGGGGAGGCTCCCCACATGCAGCTCTTTTCAATAGGGTGGAGTCAAAGGCTTTTTGTCTCATTAACTCTCCTCCTCTTACTGATTCCCTTCAACCTTTGTCTCTTCGCCGCACTGTTGCATCTTTATCTCTCTTCTATCGCTACTTCAATGGTCACTGTTCCTCTGAACTGTCTGCTTGCATCCCTCCACCTCTACGACGGGCATGTAGTACCCGTCTAGCAACAAACTCTCATCCCTTTTCTGTCCAACTCTCTAATGCAAGAGTTAACTGTTACTCCCAGTCCTTCATTTATGCAACTGGTCAACTCTGGAACTGTCTTCCTTTGTCTGTATTTCCTACTTCCTATGATCTCCAGTCTTTCAAACGCAGTGTGTCCAGGCATCTCGAATTGAACGGATCTTGAATTTGGCTCTCTTTTGTATTGTTTTTGCTTTTTCTTGGAAGGAACAGTTATTTATGGAGGCCTGTGGCCTTTGGTTCCTTCTTCCTTGCATAAAAAAAAAAAAAAGTAGAGTAAAACAATAAATAACTGAACTTACCTACAGCACTGAAGAAGAGGTGCCAGTATGTCCATGTGGTCCACTTCAGCATCACCAAAACTAAGTATGAAGTATAAAGTCAGTTCAAGTGTTAAGTACCAGTAATATGAAGCAACTGGCAGTACACTGGCAAAACAACCATTATGTGAGAAAGGCTGATATGCCCTCATATTACCAGATGCTTTGTATACTTTATAAAGTACAGGTGTTATGACCTCAGGCTCATCTGGACATGAACAGGGTGGACTGCAGGCTGAAGTTGTCTTCCTGCAGTCCAACTTCCTCTTCTGGGTGCAATGGGAGGGAGATGAAGGACATTTGCATCAACTGGACAGAGGAGTGCTCCTAAATATGTTGATGTCTGTGTGAAGGCATTCCTATCCAATATAATAAAGTACAGTGGCGACAGGGAGTAGAACTACAGTACCAAACAGCATGCCCCATGATATAAGCCACACAATCTTACACATCATCCAAGCTTTCAAAAGCTTGGCTCTGCTTCATAAGCAAAAACCAACATTTGTCTACAATATGTAACAGCAAAATGCTACTTTAAGAGAGACAACTCACTAACACATAACTTGAGGGAGGGGGGGGGGAGGAATTACTTCTCACGTCAAAATAGGACTACGATGAACCACAAGCAGTTTTTTGTGAAGAACAATTGTTATTTATCTGCAGCTTAACAATGATGCTATGACTCAACTAGATACCACTGGCTTGAATAAATACCAGAACAATTCCAACCATGCATGGTGTAATGGTGACAGTATTAACAGCTTAGATTTCTATACTCACTCAGCTGAATAAAAAGTCATTAGCTGGAATAAAACAACAGAGTTATTCTAACCAAGAGAGGATTAATGATGACAGTATTAACACTCTCAGGCTGAAAGCATCTAATGACAAAGGAACTGAGAGTGTGAGCAAATGAACTGGGCCAAAAATTTCAGTGATAACTTCTGAAGCATGTGATAATGATTTACATTATGTCTGACCATTCTGTAACACTGCTGACTGACTACTCTGTCATGGGGGATGCAAGTTGAATACACCTAACATTTACAGGTGTTCCATGGTGCTTGAGAGGGATGACTACATGTGGTGGCATTGATATAAGGTTTTACATATGACCTGCAACTCCTCCCTATCCCCAAATGGTAGATAATGAACACAGAAGAATGGCTATTACAGCCTCTAGTCCACTGGGTTCAAATCCAGAAGAGCCTGGGACCACAACAACAACAGCAAGAGGTGTTCCATTTCCATTAATGATCATCAAAATCCAAGGGCTTGGTTACACCTTCACTCACTCAGTCTTAATATCACAACTGGATAGGAACTTTCAGATACAAACCTCTTTCCATTATCAAGCAGAATAAGTGCAGACTGTGGCTTTCCTGAGATGACAGTGTAGTGATGTCTGTCTCCATTCTGAATCAGGAAATCAAATACAGCTGCATCCATGAGGTCCAGGAGGCGGGGTGATGTGGGGTTGTGGTACAAGATGGAGCGAAGAACAATGTGGCAGTAGTGTGGGTCTTCCTCCCACCTGACAGTACGAGAATGAATGTAGCCTAAAGGTAAAACTGAGAATCAATTACTCTAACAGAACACTCATTACATTTGGATGTCAATATAATCTTAGAGGAATGGATTTTTATACTCCTTTGTTCACTAGACTCACAGTAACATGAGAAATTTAAGCAACTGAAAATCAGACTGCCAAACACTAATGAAGCTGGAAGTGGTATACAGAGATTATAGTTCCCCCCCCCCAAAGTCTGCCAAGATGTTTCCACAGTTAACCCCATGTTTAAGAGAGGAATGATAATTGCAAACTGGACTCCTCTCTTGCTGACAGGAATGGTTCAAGTGAGAAAGAGGTTTAAATAATGGTACCAGTCTGTCTCATACTTCCCCTTCTGGAATACAGGGCTACCATAGTCCAGATCATTAAAGACAGGAGAGGCTGGACTCAACAAGTTGAGTAGGGAAGTATAAAAGCACAGCGTTACCATGCCACTGACAGACAGGCAGAATGTGGAAGACATGCTACAAACTGGTGCATCCTGACCTTACATCTAGAGGTATTACTGCACTAGAGCCAGTGAAGAACACAGCAATGTGGAGGAGTACTATCAAGGTGAACCACTTTGACCCACTGTATGGTAAACAGACATAAAACCAAAAATGATAATGATGATGATTTCAACATACCTTCTCAAAGCATTTACATCATAAAAAAAAATTCCAGTTGTCTCTTCAGAACCCCAACTGTTGCACACAAGGCATGTGATAATGATATGAATGTTCTACTAGACTACCAGGTGTCCATGAACGAAGGTACTACAACAAGATGGAATAAAGGCAACACAGAAAGCAGATAAAATATGTAGTATGTTGGGTTTGGTAGTGCAAGATCTTGGCAGAATAGGTACACAACGGTAAAAGACATCCCACAGCCACAGAACATAAGAATATCTGGAACATATAATGTAAAAATAATAATAACTGTGTAAGTACAGTACAATACCAAAATGCAAATACCAGCATTTGTAAAGGTAAATCTAAGTGTAAGAGTGAGTATGTTGGGAACAAAACTCAAAAAGTGCTACAATGAGTTAAGGTGGTATCACACGGTACCAAAGTTTGCTGGGGAAAAGTTCCACGTAACAAGGCACAAACCTTATCACACATATTCCTCGTATTGTTGGCGACAATGCTTCTCACCGTTGCCAGTGTCCATCTCACTTGTACCCAGTCAAGGTCACTGGAGTATGCGATCGCCGACTCAGTAGAGAAGGAGAAGCAGCATTGTACACAAACAGACGGAGCTGTCCAGGGAGCCCATCAGTTAAAATGGCTTTCTCATAAACATCCCTGTGATTCCAAAGACAAGGAACTGCCTCAGTTTTTCAATTAGGGCAAATTCAGCAGCCCTATTCCAGGAAATCTGAGCAGATGCCATCGTATTTTCACTGATGAAGCTGTGTGGGTGCTGAAGAGACTGTATTGCACACTCTCCTGGTTGTAATCACCTTACGTGGTGTGTCTTGCAGCTGAGACCAGGAATGTAAACAAATGATTATTTTATCGACATCATCACAGTTTTCATCAATGCATGAAATATTTACTCTTTAAGGCTTTCACAATTATTAATACTTTTAATTAAGCTAGTAGGTGGGGGTGCTCACCATCCACTCACTCGATGTAGTGCTGCTCTCGGGTGACTGCCTTTTCCTCTCTTCATTCCTTCCTTCCTATTCTGTCTTTCTTTCCTTTATTCTTTTCTCTTCCTTCTGTCTATGGATGACTCTACACTGACTGACAAGCCAAATGGTTTCCTGTACACCAGGAAACCACTGACTATGCTGGATGGAAACCATATAACCAACTTATGGCACCTGATGGTCTAGTAGGAGGCTGTAACACGGGGCCGAACTGGGTGGTACTCCTGAGGGGAATGGGAATACTGGTGATAGGGAGAGCTGGAGCTCCTGTTTCACTAGCTACCTAACCATCCCCCTTTGCTGACCTTTTCAGTGTGACAGTAACATGGAGAGTAGACCAGCATACTCTCCCAAACATTTCCTCTAACTATCCTATGCACTACACCACATGCGCTTTACATATTACACAACGTATCCCACTACGTTACAGGGGTTGATGCCAGCAAGGGCATACGGGCAGAAAACTTTGCCCCCGCTACCTAGTGGTGGACTTTGGGGGGGAAGCGTGACGGGGGTTCTGCCGGCATAGATCATGGGTCGGGGGCGAGATGGGGCTCGAACCTGTGCTAGAGGGTACAGGGCATTGCAGTTCCCAGGCTGCCGCTTCCGCTTAATAGAGAGGGGCCCGACCCTGGAAGTAGCGCCCCAGGAGGCTGCCCTATCAGTGGGTGTATAATGGCAGGGCAGTTGCAGTGCCAAGCCACGCTTGGAGGGTGTCCCTGCAGCTGTCCTGGTAGGGTGCCCCGAGGCCACTACCACAGCCACTGGTAAGCTGGTGGGCTAGGGGTCCCAGATCCATTGCCTGGACCTGGGACTGTGCAATGGGTCGGGCCTTTGGAATGTTTACCCCCCTTTATCTTACCGACTATGAACTACAAAAACAAGCACCAAAGCAAGCCTGAGGAGGGCAAATCACCCAGGGGGTTTAGGGTGGGTTTGTGGAATGTGGGAAGTTTGAGGGGAAGAGTGGGGGAAATCGTTGAGGCATTCAGTAGGAGGTGGGTGGATGGGGCATGTTTCCAGGAAGTCCGGTACAGGGGTGGATCAGCCAGAAAGATTGCTACTATAAGTTGTTTTGGCAGGGGGGAACTGACGGATATGGGGGTGTGGGTGTGTTGGTTGCAGAGAAATGGGTGGAATATGTCATGAATGTTATGAGAGTAAGTGATAGGATATTAGTAGTGAAAATTTTGCTCGGGCGGAAAATGATTTCAGTTATATCGGCATATGCTCCACAGGTAGGATTGGATGACGCAGAGAAGGATAGATTTTGGGATGATTTAATACGTGTAGTAAGTGGTATGGGTGATGATGAGGTAGTGGTTCTGGGAGGGGATTTAAATGGTCATGTGGGTGAAGCAGCTCAAGGTTATGAAGGAGTCCATGGAGGATGTGCATATGGTGTGAGGAATGCGGAAGGGGAAAGAATACTCGAGTTTGGGGAGGCTATGGACATGATTGTGTGCAACACACATTTCAGGAAAAGAATGAGCCAGTTGATTACGTACGAGTCCAGGGGAAATAGTAGTCAGATAGATTATTTTCTGGTCAGGAGGGTCGATAGGAGATTAGTGAGGGATGTTAAAGTTATAGGAAGCGAGGAGTGTGTTCAGCAGCACAAACTGTTGATTTGTGACATGGTGCTTAAGGAATGAGTGATGAGAAGGAGGACATATGTACCTAGGAGGAAAATATGTAAGCTGGGAAACCAATCAGTAAGGGATGCCTTTTATAGTGAGATGAGGAGAGTGGTGGCTAAACAGGAAGCCATAGATAGAGGCATTAATGAACAGTATAGAGCCCTTAAGAACAACCTCTTGAGAGTTACCGATCCAATATGCAGTTGAACGAGGCCCACCAAGACATAAAGTAACTTGGTGGTGGGATGAGGGTGTAGGAGCTGCAGTTAAGGAGAAAAGAAGGCTTTTGCGGGAATGGAAGAAGGGTGGTAACAAGGAGGAGTACTTGGCTGCCAAGCGCAGGGCTAGAAGAGAGGTATACAGGGCGAAGTCTGAGTCACAGAGACTTTTACTTGATAATCTAAATCATGGAGGAAGGAAAAATATGATTTCTAGGGTGGCAAATCAGGTGAAGAGGGATAATCGGGACACTGTAGGTGAGAAGTGTGTGAAGAATGATGATGGAAGGGTAGTGGTGAACAGTGAGGATATTAAAGATGCATGGAGAGAGCATTATAGCCGGTTGTTGAATGAGGAGTTTGATTGGGAGAGAGAAGGTTTGGAGCAAGCTGATCCAGTGTTTGGCCCTTGGCTTTTGATTGACGCTGCTACTGTGAGTGAGGCAATAGGCAGGATGCGGGTGGGGAAGGCGGCAGGTGTGTCTGGGTTGAATGCCGAAATGTTGAAAGCCTCAGGAGATACTGGGGTGAGGTTAGTCACTGACCTGATAAATATGATTATATATGAGTGTGTTGTCCCAGATGATTAGCTGAAGAGTGTAATTGTAAATGTGTACAAAGGGAAGGGTGATGCCCTGGAAAGGGGAAATTACAGAGGTATAAAGCTCTTAGATCAGATAATGAAAGTAATGGAGAGAGTTCTAGAAGGTATGAATAGAGAAAGAGTGAATATCAATGAGATGCAGTTTGGGCTTATGCCAGGCAGGGGGACCACTGATGCCATATTCATTGTTCGACAGCTTCAGGAAAAATATACTGGAAAGAAAATGGAATTGTATTTTGTTTTTGTTGATTTGGGAAAGGCCTCTGACAGAGTCCCTAGAGAGGTGGTGAAGTGGGCAATGAGAAAGCTAGGGTTGGAAGAGTGGCTGATTAGGGTGGTTATGGCCATGTACGTGGGTGCTCGCACCCAGGTAAGAGTGAATGGAGTTTTGAGTGATGAGTTTTCCGTGAATGTTGGTGTGCATCAGGGGTCAGTTTTGAGTCCCTTGTTGTTTATCATGGTGCTTGAAGCCCTCTCACGTGACTTCAGAGATGGACTCCCATGGGAGATGTTGTATGCTGAAGATTTGGTGTTGATTGCAGAGAATGAAAATGAGGTGGAGGAAAGATTTAAGAAGTGGAGAGATGGTATGGGGTACAAGGGCTTAAGGGTAAATGCAGATAAAACAAAAGTGATGATATCTAGGGTTGGTGGCGGTACAATCAGAGGAGAGAGAGAGTGGCCATGTGCAGTTTGCCACAAGGGTGTGTGGGAAGTAATTCAATCTTGTGTAGTGTTTGTGATAAATGGGTGCACAAGAGATGTAGTGGTATTAGAGGTAGACTGCGCGAGATAATGCTGATTTCATGTGTGCGGCGTGTCGGGGAGAGCAGGTGGAGATTGTTAGGCATGAGAGGGTTAAACTTGCAGGTGAGTCTCTTGAGTGTGTGGAGGAGTTTTGTTATTTGCGAGACATGTTATGTGCCGGAGGTGGGGCTGGAGTTAGCTCGGTTGCTAGGGTGAGAAGTGGTTGGAAGAAGTTCAGGGAGCTGTTGCCTCTCCTGACATTGAGGGGACTCTCCTTACGTGCTAAGGGGTCTTTGTATGCAGCATGTGTTAGGAGTGTGATGCTGTATGGTAGTGAGACCTGGGCAGTAAGGGAAGAGGATATTCACAGGTTTGAACGTACAGAAATGACAATGATTAGGTGGATGTGCAGTGCGTCCCTGCGTACAAGGCCTGGGGGGGCTGGGTTTATGATGGAAGAGTTGAGAGGTAGGATGGGACTGGAGTGTATTGGTGCTGTGATGAGGAGAGGTAGGCTGAGGTGGTTTGGACATGTGGAGAGGATGGGGGATGATAATTGGGTACAGAGGGTGAGAAGTGTTAATATTGGGGGAGGGGTTGGGAGGGGTAGACCGAGAAAGACATGGGACGAGGTCATTAAGTGTGACTTAAGGGTTAAGGGACTGAACAGGGAGGCTGCCAGGGATCGAGCAGCATGGAGAGCCGCCATTAGGTGACCAAGGCCGAAGCATGCAAGCATTTTGGAGCCTTCAAAAATGAAACAAAACAAAACGAAGTTGGATTGAGCCTGTGTATCCAATGGATGGTTGGGGTTTACTGCTCACGTAATGCTACTCAGGGATGAAAGGCTGGTCACTATCATCTTAAATGTCAGGACCAACTAGCCTAGCCCTGGGCTTCTACGCTTCTCATGGGGAAAACGCAGGATTAGGAAATGTATGTACTGTATGTACATATGTAATAATTATGAAAGCCTTAAAGAGCAAATATTTCATGCATTGATGAAAACTGTGATGATGATGATGGAAAGTATTATGAATATATGGAGTAAATGGGAAGTTGCTGAATGCTGTGAAGAGTATGTATGAGGGTACTAAGGCTGAAGTGCGTGTGGATAGCAAACTGAGTGAATTTTTCTAGTTGAATGTTGGACTGAAACAGGGATGTATCATATCCACATGGCTGTTCTGCTGTAGCCGCAGCCAAGGCGGTTGTAGGTCTATAATTTGTGGAGTTGTAGATATAACCTCAGTTCACTTGTCGTCAACGATGGGAAGAGTTAAAGATGAAAGTTGAGTTGCTTGCAGTTTTGTTCTCAACGTTAACTCTGTCACACACGAAAGAGTGTCTAGTGCTGGTTAACTGTCGCGAGCCTGCCCACTGTCTCCCACCGTGCTCTTCACTCCTTCTTCCTCTCTTCCTGCTCTCTCGTCAATCTGAATCTCGTCCTTTTCCCTCTGGTCTAAGGAAAGCCTCGTCACGTGGACTATGCGTGTCCCAGAACCTTCTAGAACACTGTATGGGTGTATGTATGTGTGTATGTGTCAAATTCCCACAGTAGAAAGTGTAAAGTTGCCACTTCCTGGGCTGGTCAAGTAACACCTTGCAATATCTCCATTTGCTTATCTCTCTCTCTCTCTCTCTCTCTCTCTAGCCTCCTATAATAAACAAGTTATATATGCTAGAGTTTACTAATATTTAGAGTTACGACATCGCTCGGTCACACACAACGGCGGACCCACGACGCGTTGCAATAGTAATATATGGCCTTGTAGAAGAAAAATGTGTAATAATAACATATCATAAATGTGTTATACACGTCATGGAGTAATTTGAAATATGTCCTCTATGCATTTAAGCAAGTAAAAATAATTGTATAGATATAAGCCTATATGCAAGTTGTTTGACAATGCTAAAAGTACAACTAAAACTACTAATATACATATTTGTATTGTACAGGTATGAATTATAGTGACATTGTCATAAAAATAACATTAATTCAATTTTTTTTTCTTAATATAAAAGTTTCTATATGAAATATTCACATATGTACAATATGTCTCTACTCAGTGGGTCTCACTTGAATGTTCATAAGGGAGTAAGAGTGAACAGATTATCTATTATGAATGTTACATGAACAATTACTGATATTTTTAAAGCATAAGATTTCTGCATTGCAATCTAAGGCTTAAAAACTATGTGTATGTATGCCTTGAATGATGACATAACGTAGGTAGCGAACTGGAAAGATTGATGGTAATATTACTAAGTCATTACATCATATGAATATGTATGATACTAGCTATTATGTAATAAAATTGAACATCGTATAACTTACTGTAGTGATAGAGTAGCACAAATCTGCATGGACAGCAGACCTACACATGCATTTACGCAATGGTAAAAACACTAGGCCATTACAATACATATGGTGCTATGCTAAGTAATGCCTAACAGTACACTCAACTTGTATGATGAGTAATGGAAATATATAATTCTGGTAACAACAGAATTGAAGGAACATTGTAATTACATTGTATGAATGTACTTAATACATCCATGACTAATGTTGCACTCAACTTGTATGAAGAGCAAGTGAAATACATAATTCTGTTCATACCCAACTGTGCTTCAATCACCCCTGCCTTGCTACAGTTCATCTCTACCTCGTTCATGAAATCTAGCAAGCACATTCCTGGGGTGTAAGCCACAGTAGTTACACAGTATGAATGTAATTATTACATAATTGTATTATTTAATTGTAGTAATATTGTAAAGTACATAATTTTATTAATGATAGCATTTGTAGCTAAAATTGTAGCAATTGCAGCAATATTGTAGTAACTGCAATAATGTTGTAGAAATTGTAGTAACTGAAGTAGTATTGTACAATCACATTGTACGACATCGAAAATGTGCACATGCATAATTACGATAGTAGTAACTCAATAGCATGGTACAGCAATCAGTTATATTAGTAATATTAAACATTATATTAGTAATATTAAACAACAAGTATAATAAGTTTCATAATCGTAGCAAACGCAGTCATGCTGTGGTCGTTGATAGTGATAGTGTACATTGAAACTGACTCTCGGAGACAATAGCTTTGTTCGTTGCTTCACATATAGAAATATTTCATACATATACATAAACATACAGACATATATAATAACAGTTGCACCTACTTTTAATTGTTGGTATGTGATCATAATTTATTTTTACATTAATTTTATTTTCATCATTCGTGTTTATTTTTTCGATGGTGTCCGAGGTTGTATAATTGATAACTAATCGTTGAGACCCTTTTTTAACACTAAGTATTATGTGACTATATAACCACTTAGTTTGTTATTTTATATAAAAATATTTACATCAACTAACTATGTACATTCACTTGTTGTGTACCCTTTGTATCTGTGCCGCGTAGTGTATATGGCAATATACGGGTCAGCAGTATGTGAAAGTCTTTATCATCAGAGTTGTATGAAAGCTGATGTCCATTCTTGCTAACGTCATTCGTTGTTGCCATTTTGTTTGTTTAGTTCTAATAATGAAACGCGTTTTATGTATGTATAAATGTAGCACTCGTTGGGAGTAAATTAATGGTATAGTAAATGAATGAATATATACAGTATATAAATGTTATTGTTGGTACAAGCGCGTAGTGATTGAGATAATGTAGTTAATTAATGTAGGTATTCGTATGTAAGTTGTAACTATAAAGTACGTGTTATTTGTTTGTGCAGAAGATTTTGTCTATCACTGTGTATTGTATAAATGAAGTAACTAAGTAACTTATTAAATTTTTACCATGGTGGGAATGGTGACAAGTGATGGTGAAGGTGGTTTTGCCACCCACGGGTCGCCTGGCGCGGTGTCATCGTTGATCTTGTCTCAGCAAAACCTTAGGTCAGTGACTTCTCAATCTGGCAGCCGTGGTGGGGAACTGAGTAACGATGAGTAAGATGAGTGGTGAGTGAGAGCTCTGGTGTGCTGCCTCGTCTCGACCTTGTCAACTATGCGCTAGTGTGGTGGTTGGGGACATAGGGTGGTTGGGGATTAAGTGGGGTTTGGTTGGGGTCTGAGATAGGGTGGGGTTTATGTAAGTTGGGGGGTTGTGAGTCAATTGGTTTATTTGCTTGTTGTGTTGCAGTCTTGATAACCGTAGTTCACTGGTTCGTCGTACAAACTGGAGGATTGTTTGTCTTGTATCTTGATAATGTAGAATCAAATGTAGAACTGAAGCTGATCTTGGTTGCCATATCGTCTTGCTTACGAACTTCACTGTAGAATTGTAGGCGTGGTACGTAAGTCCTCTCGCTACTTTGTTTGGTTGTTTCTTCCTCAAATGTAACTCGTTTTTCTTGCCGTATACTCGCTTCTTATTGTTTACTCGCTTGTTGATTGATCAGGGTTGAAGGAAATCTCCAGGGTTGACTGAAGGGCTGATCGACCTCTCCTTTCTTGACTTTCACCTCACCAAACAACTACTGAGTAACACTGGTAAGTAACAGTTGTGATTGAGGGGCTGGGTTGTGCGGTGCTGTCTCGGCTTGACCTCGTCACCTCTACATCAGCGAGACGGAGAGAGAATGTGGGGGTTGTAAGGTTGTGATAGAGGGTGGGGTTGTGATTGAGGGTGGGGTTGTGAGCTGTGAGTCGGCTTGTGAGGTGGTGATAGTTATGAGTTATGAGTCGTCTTGTTATCTCGTTTCTTCTTTTTGTTGCATATAATGTGGTAGGTGGTGGCGACCATCATCCACTCACTTGATGTAGTGCTGCCTGCTTTTTCCTTAGCCTTTATCATTCTTTTTCTGTGCCTGCCCTCCTCTCTTCCTATTTCTCCCATCTTTCCTGTCACTTCTTATTGCTTTTCTTTCCTTTACAGGTGGCTTTACACTGAGTGACAAGCCAAATGGTTTCCTGTAAGCCAAGAAACCATTTACAACGCTGGGTGGTAACCATATAACCAAACCATACGTGCTCCCTACGTGTCAACAAGTGGGTTGGTGGAGGGTTAGTGCCCCTCCCCGTAAAACAAATAACTCAAAGTCAAATGGTCACCCCTTACGGGATTATGGCGTCTGGCAGTGGTGGTGGAAACTAGTTACTTCAATTGTAGATTTGCTTCTTTATCAGTTTTGATAATGTAAACTCGTAGACTTCTTGATTTGTAGGCTTATAGGCTCATAGACTTGTTAGCTGGTAGGCGTTGGATTGTACTTTACGTAGTCGGCTTGAGGTTACCACTGTTGCCAATGTAAGTGACATAGTGGGACCGTAGTTACTGCTGCACACTAAATGTTGTAGGCGTTGTTCGGAAGGCGTGATTTATTGTACTTGGTCTGTTTTTACCACTGCACACCAAATGTTGTAGGCATTGTTTGGAAGGCGTGATTTATTGTACTTGGTTCGTTTTTACCACTGCACACCAAATGTTGTAGTTTACCGTTGTAGTGGTTGAGGAGAGAAGTCTGTTGCGTATATCGATGAACGTAGCTAATATCGATGAGCGCTGTATAAATTCGTAAGGTGTAGAGGGTTCGTAGTTACCGCATGCCACCAATGTTGTAGCCGCAGCCAAGGCGGTTGTAGGTCTATAATTTGTGGAGTTGTAGATATAACCTCAGTTCACTTGTCGTCAACGATGGGAAGAGTTAAAGATGAAATCTGAGTTGCTTGCAGATTTATTCTCAATGTTAACTTTATCACACATGAGAGAGTGTCTAGTGCTGGTTAACTGTCACGAGCCTGCCCGCTGTCTCCCACCGTGCTCTTCACTCCTTCTTCCTCTCTCCCTGCTCTCTCTTGTCAATCTGAATCTCGTCCTTTTCCCTCTGGTCTAAGGAAAGCCTCGTCACGTGGACTATGCGTGTCCCAAAACCTTATAGAACACTGTATGTGTGTATGTGTCAGCTTCCCACGGTAGAAAGTGTAAAGTTTGACACTTCCTGGGCTGGTCAAGTAACACCTTGCAATATCTCCATTTCCTTATCTCTCTCTCTCTCTCTCTCTAGCCTCCTATAATATACAAGTTATATATGCTAGAGTTTACTAATATTCAGAGTTATGACAGTTCAATCTGCATATGGATGGGGTTATAAAAGAGGTAAGAGGTAGGGCTGTGGATGTTGGGGCAACCCTAAAGAAAGAGGGTAGTGTTTGGAAACTCCTTGTACTTTGTTTGAAGATCATACTGTATTGTTAAGTGAAGACGAAGGGGAACTGCATGGCTCGGTGAATGAGTTTGGGGGAGAATATAACAAATGGAATCTAAAGGTGAATGTACGGAAGAGTAAAGTAATGGTCTTCAAGAGAAATGAAGCCACTGAATGTAAAGTGAGGCTGGATAAGGAGGAAATGGAAAATATGAATGCATTAAGTAACTGGGTAGTGTGATGTGTAGGGATGGAAGTTTGGAGGGTAAAGTGCTTGAAAGAGCAAAACAGGGAAGAAAGGTTGCTAGTTCTTTGAAAGCAGTGATAAAGAACAGGGAAGTGAGCATGGAATTTTAAAAATTGCTGCATAAGAGTATTGTGATACCAACTCTAATGTATGGAAGTGAAGCTCAGTCCTTGTTGGAGGGACACAAGTCAAGAGTGAAAGCAGTTGAAATGAGTTATCTGAGAAGAGCATCTGGAGTTACATGGGAAGACAGACTGACAAATGAGGAAGTGGAAGAGCATTGTGGTGTGGATGTGAAAGGAAGTGTTAGGAGAAATACACTGAGGTGGTTTGGCCATGTCGAGAGGATGAAGAGCGAGACTGACAAGGAAAGTGTATGTGAGTAAGGTGAAGAGGGAGGGAGAGGCCAAGGATGAGATGAACAGATGGAATGGAGAGGTATATAAGAGAGGGGTGTGTGAGCTGGGAGCAGGGCAGTGAAATGGCATTGGACAGGGCAATATGGAGGTGATTTGTTTGTGGCTACCCCTTACAGGACTGAGGCATCTGGCAAGACAGATAATTATCAATATTTATTTAAAAGTATTTTTAAGTATTCTACATGTTGAATGCTAAAACACAAAATATCCTCTGTTGAGGCGCCTACTTGGTCACACTGTTTGTACCTCATATGATGAGTGAGAATCCGTCCAAACGGATTCCAAGCTTGCCAAGGATACCGTCAACATTTATCATGATATCATGCTGCTTTACTCTCATTTTCTCAGCAAACCTCATCCCCTCTTTATGGACATTTTCACTAACCAACAGGAAAGTGAACTTAGACCAAGTTAGGTCTGATAAAATTAGAAACTTCATTGAATTGTAAGAACATCCACAATACATTTGGCACTTTTTGGTCTCTGATCCCAACATATACATTTCCCAAACAAAAAACTAAGTGTAAACAAGAGATAATGTGGTACCAACAGATTGAGGATGGACACTCACTGTGCAAGTCTGGTGTGATTGTAGGTGCGTGCCCAGGGGTGTGGGATGTGTGCAAGAGGCAGGTGTTTGGGTAGCCATAGGGACACTGAGCCTTCTAAACCCTGGCCATCGTCACAAACAAATGCATCCTTGTGGCAGTAGTAGCACACACCATAGAAACACACATTCCCACCTGAAACACCACCACAGGCTACATTATCATCATCATCATCATCATCATCATCACTATCATCATCACACACACACAGACACAACTTTGTCACAATAGTAGCACATATTACAGAAATACATGAGGCAACTGAAACATCATCATTATCATCATCACCTTCCGATCCCTGCATCTCACCAGAGAAAATCTGTAAGGCTGACTCAAAATTCTACTTAGAGTAACTCGTCCAAAAATAAGAGCATGTCAATTAATGGACAATGTATTTGTATTAAACCTGAAACCCACAGACTGTACTAGAATGTAGTTATGTACATTTTGTTAAGACAATGTTCCATGCCTGTATGGGTCAGCCTTGTTTTCACCTGATGGCTGCCCTCTGCACTGCTCAATCCTCCGTAGCATCCCTGGTCAGTTCCATTACCTTGGCATATTTGCTTTTTAAAAATAAGAAGTTATAAACAATGAATAAGGCAGTGTTAGGAACAATTTCCAGTCCACTATCACGCTTAGGGACTCCACGTAGGAGCGAGTCCTTCTCACACTGACCTCGACGTGTAAAGAAAGTTTCTGCCAGCCTGTGAGTTGCGACAGGCAGAATGTGTTGCCTGAGTGAGATGCGCCGTGCCGTGGTGAGGGGGACGGTGGAGAAGCCTAGGAGGCGACTTAGGTGGAATGCTGCTATCTCACCCGTGTGTCGGTCAGCTCCAGCATACACCTCACCCTCTATTACCTCAGTACGGCTGTACCTGCACAGGCACTACCATCATTACTGACACCACTAGAATGAAACACTGGGGAACCACAATTAAATAATTATCATCATCACTATCATCAACAATATTATCATAAAGTTATTCTGGCTCCAGGATCATCTGAATGTGAACCCTGTGGATTGTAGGGTGAAAGCATCCTCTTCTCTGCCATCCACCTTTCTGAGGATCAAGGAGGAGTTAGGAGACATCTGGATTAGCATTACCATGTGATGGTATCTCCTTCTACCACCATCATCATCATAACCACTTTTTTTTTTTTTTAAATATCAGGAAGAAGGAATCAAAGGCCACGGGCCCGCAAACCACCATCTTGACCTTTTTTCCCATCTAAGAATGTGGTGAAGATGCCTCTAAAAACAAGGACTACCAACTCAAGACTATCAACAGAATGCCACATGAAATGGGCCAGACACTCATTCACACACCACTCAAGCCCCTAGAATCCTGACTCCACCTCACAAAGTTAACTCCTCTGCATATATTTTTCTGGTACTTTTTTTTGGTTAATGCACTTCATATGAAGCTGCCATCTTAAGTCTATCCATGGACTACCAGAAAAATAAAATGAAAAAGATGTCACCATGTTGCTGTTGTTGTGGCCCCTGGTGCAATTGGACATGAACCTTGTGGATTACAGTCCACCATCCACTTTTTGAGGGCAGGAAGTTGAGGGACATCTGTAGAACAAGGCAGCAAGCAAAACTGCCTAGTTATATCAGTGCCATCATATGAAGGCATCCCTCTCCAGCACCACAGAAAAAATTCATCATCATCATCATCATCTAATCATGAGTTGTCCCAGGAGGAGTGTAGGAGTCCAGGGCTAGGCAAGTTGGTCATGACATTTAAGATGAGAGTCATCAGCTTCATTCATCTCTGAGTGGCATTACGAGAGCAATAAACCCCAACCACCCCTTGGATGTACACCTGTACAGGCTCAATCTGACTGGTGCACCTTAATTACACACTAAACCACCAGATGCCATAATCTGGTTACATGGTTAACACCCAGTGTAGTAAATGGTTTCCTGGTGTACAGGAAACAATTTGGCTTGTCACCCAGGAGGAGACTGTAGCACCAGTCGAGCAGGGCAGTACTCCCAAGGAGGATGGAAAGCTGATGACAGAGAGAGCTGGAGCTCCCGTTTCATCAGCCCTCAGGACTTGTTCCTGACCATCCCCCTTTGCTGAACTTTTTCAGTGTCTCAGTAACATAGTAGCCCAGCATGCTCTCCAATACAAGTTTCTCTAACTGTCAACACCAAACTACACACATGTTACACACTACATTTCTTTTTCAAAACTGACAAAAATGGCATTGAAACACCCAGCCTCGGAGTCCCCTGGGGGGGAAGACCATAAATGCCCCCATCATCCGCCCCTCTCCCAGTGACGACTCTAGCAACTGCCTGGAGCCAAAGTCTGACTCGCTATTTCTTCATTTCTGTAACATTCGCAGCCTTTCCTCTAACTTTCGCTCTGTTGAGCACCACCTCTCTTCCTCTAAACCTCACCTTCTCTTCCTCTCTGAGACTCAGCTGTCTGAAGCAACTGACAGCAAACCCTTTTCAGTATCCTCTTACTTTCTCTATTCTCATTTCAAAGCCAAAGGTGGCTGTTGCATATATGTACACAACGATCTATCTTGCTCTCGTGTTCCTGAACTTGATTCTTCTGAATTCTCTACTCTCTGGCTTCGGCTCTCCTGTCATTCTCTGACTACATATATCTGCGCTGTTTACTTATCTCCTAATTCTACTATCAAAAATTCTTTGACTATCTTACTTCTATAATGGAACACATTCTATCCATTTCTCCTTTCTATGAAACCTCCAGAGATTTCAATGTTCACCACCAACTTTGGCTCTACTCTTCTTTTACTGATCCACCTGGTGAACAAGCCTACATTTTTTCTATCTTTAATGACCTAGAGCAGCTTGTACAGTACCCTACCCGTATCCCTGACCGCCTTGGAGAGAGTCCCAACATACTTGACTTCTTCCTGACAACTAATCCTTCCACTTACACTGTTAATCTTTTCTCTCCGTTGGGCTCCTCTGATCATAACCTTATTACCTTAACCTGTCCTACCGCTCCGGTGCGGCCTGTGAACCCTCCAAAGAAATGCCGTCTGTGGCACATTGGAGCTGCAGATTGGGAGGCTCTCAGGCAGGACTTCTTTGATTTTTCTTGTAATGATTATTGCCTCCATGGCTGGGAGCCATCTGAGTGTGCCTAGCGCATTACAGAGGTTATTCTCTCGGGCATGGAAGCATATTTTCCTTTCTTATATCCTCTGACTAATGCAAGGAAGCCTTGGTTTAATCATGCTTGTTCTAATGCTGTCCGCAAACAAGGAGAGGACCTATAAAAGATACCGGAGCCAACCCACCCCTGAATCACATCTTTTTTATATTTCTGCCCGGAATCATGCTAAGTCTGTTCTTCGCTCTCGTTTCGTTTCGTTTTTGAAGGCTCCAACATGCTTCCAAGCGTCGGCCTTGGTCACCTAATGGCGGCTCTCCACGTTGCTCGACCCCCGGCAGCCTCCCAGTTCAGTCCCTTAACCCTTAAGTCACACTTGATGACCCCGTCCCATGTCTTTCTCGGTCTACCCCTCCCCCCAATACTAACACCTCTCACCCTCTGTACTCAATTATCATCCTCCATCCTCTCCACATGTACAAACCACCTCAGCCCACCTCTCCTCATCACAACTTCAATACACTCCAGTCCCATCCTACCTCTCAACTCTTCCATCATAAACCCAGCCCCCCCCAGGTCTTGCACGCAGGGACGCACCGCACATCCACCTAATCATTGTCACTTCCGCACGTTCAAACCTGCGAACATCCTCCTCCTTCACTGCCCAGGTCCCACTACCAAACAGCATCACATTCTTAACACTGCTGCATACAAAGACCCCTTAGCACGTAAGGAGAGTCCTCTCAGCTCTGCTAAAAATAATTTCATCCGTGCTAAATGTTCTCAACTCGAATTCTTCTTGCTAAATCTGGCACCTTGCCAAAAACCTTTCTAACAACTTTACCTCATCATCCTTCCCTCCTCTTTTCTACTTTGATGGCTCTGTAGCTGTTTCTTCTACTGATAAAGCAGATCTCTTTGCTCAGACTTTCTCCTCCAATTCCACCTTAGATGATTCCGGTGCTGTTCCTCCATCACTGCCCCCTCTGACTTCCTCATGACTGACATTGAAATTTCTTCAGCTGATGTATTTTCTGCCATCACTGGCCTCAATACTAACAAGGTATATGGGCCAGATGGAGTCCCTCCTTTTGTCCTCAAAAACTGTGCTTCTGTGCTTACACCCTGCCTAGGTAAACTCTTTCGTCTTTGTCTATCAACTTGTACCTTTCCTCTTGCTGGAAGTTTGCACTCATTCAGCCAGTCCCAAAGAAGGGTGACCATTCCCAACCCTATAACTATCGTCCAATTACTTTAACATCCTGTGTCTCAAAAGTTCTCAAGTCAATTCTTAACAGAAAAATCCTAAAGCATCTTTCCTGTCACAACCTTCTTTCTGATCACCAGTATGGGTTCTGTCAGGGATGCTCCACTGGTGATCTTCTCACCTACCTTTCAGACTCCTGGTCACCCTCTTTTCGGGACTTTGGCGAAAGCTTTGCCTTTGCACTTGACATCTCAAAGGCTTTCGATCGAGTCTGGCATTAATCTTTAATTTCCAAACTGCCTTCCAACGGTTTCTATCCTTCTATCTGTGTTTACATCTCTAGCTTCCTTTCTGGTCGTTCTATGACCGCTGTTGTAGATGGCAATCATTCTTCTAGACCTATCAACAGTGGTGTTCCTCAGGGCTCTGTCCTATCACCAACTCTCTTCCTTTTATTCATCAATGACCTTCTAAGCTGTACATCTAACCCTACCCACTCATAGGCTGATGATTCCACCCTCCACCTTTCCATTCGGTTCTCGCAACATCCATCTCAGCAGTCACTTCAACAAACAAAGGATGAGGCTATGGCACACCTAATGTCTGACTTGGCTCGTATCTCTGATTGGGGTAAAAATAATCTTGTTATTTTTAATGCATCAAAGACTCAGTTCTTACACATATCAATCTGACAAAATCTTCCTCAGGATTACCTACTAATGTGTAATAATGTCCAGCTCAGTCCTGCATCATCCTTGAACATGCTTGGGGTTTCATTCTCTTGGGATTTATCTTGGAAAGAAAATTTTACAGCTCTTGTGAAATGTGCTTCCAAGAGATTATGTGTGCTAAGCCGACTCTGAACATTCTTTACCCCTGCACAGTTGTTGACCTTGTACAAGGGTTTTATTCGCCCCTGCATGAAGTACAACTCTCATGTGTGGGGAGACTCCCCACATGCAGCTCTTCTCAATAGGGTGGAATCAAAGGCTTTTCATCTCATTAACTCTCCTCCCCTTACTGATTCCCTTCAACCTTTGTCTCTTCGCCGCACTGTTGCATCATTATCTCTCTTCTATCGCTACTTCAACGGTCACTGTTCCTCTGAATTGTTTGCTTGCATCCCTCCACCTCTACGACGGGCACATAGTGCCCGTCTAGCAACAAACTCTCATCCCTTTTCTGTCCATCTCTCTAATGCAAGAGTTAACTGTTACTCCCAGTCCTTCATTTATGCAACTAGTCAACTCTGGAGCTGTCTTCCTCCGTCTGTATTCCCTACTTCCTATGATCTCCAGTCTTTCAAACGCAGTGTGTCCAGGCATCTCAAAATGAATAGATAATGAATTTACCTCTCTTTTGTATTGTTTTTGTTTTTTCTTGAAAGGAACAGTATGCAGGCCCATGGCCTTTGGTTCTTTCTTCCTTGCATAAATATACAGTAGGCGCGGAAACTACTGACGTTTTTTTGCCGACGTCATTCTTCTTCGCGTTAAGTGAAGTAGGGTCAATACTATCCACCCCTGTGATGCGAAATGAGCTGACGCTTTTTCAACGGGAGCTGGCAGCCCTGCTTGATAGGTTTGGCACCACAAGAGCAGGCTCAGTAATGTTTGGGCAGCCACAGGAGGAGGATTGTCTCTGAGTGTGATGCACCACGAGGGCATGTTCTGACTCAAATAACACAGATATTTGGTTACCTACCACATTCTCATCATGCCTAAAGTAACCACAAGCAAGGACACACGTGTGGAAGTGATTACTTTATACAAAGCTGGCCACAAACTCCCATTTATTGCAAATCAGATGGTGTTAGACTGAGGACAGTGCAGAGACTGGTGAAGCAGTTCAAGGACAGTGGGGAGGCCATTCCTCCCACTCCACTTCCCAAGCCTGGGAGACCTCGTAAGACAACCTTCAGGACCCGTCAGCTGATCTCAAGGCAAGTTAGCAAGGATCCAAGGCTAACAGCATGGGATTTAAAAGAAAAGAACCCACAGTTGCTGGCAGATGTGTCTGTCAGAAGTGTGCAGCAACTGTTGCATGACGATCTGGGCTACAGGAGTTTTTGTGCTCGTAAAAAACCACTGCTAACTGCACTTCAGAAGAAAAAGAGAGTAAATTTTTGTAAGAAATATCTTGCCTGGAGTGAGGAGCATTGGAAAACTGTGCTTTGGAGTGATGAGTCAACATTACTGTCACTGGTACCCCTTCATCACGAGTGTACCGCAAACCAGGCAGTGACCCCCTGGATCCTAAGTACACTTCCAAGTTTGTTAAATACTCAGCCTTACTCATGGCTTGGGGCTGCTTTACATATTATGGTGTTGGTAGGTTGGTAATTCTACCTGCAAATGAAAAAGTGAACCAGAACAATTATTTGGAGCTCTTATGTAATGTTTTAAGTGACTCTTTTGATAAAACCAAGGCAAGAGTATTTATGCAAGATTCTGCCCCTGCACATGTTGCAAAGTCAGTGAAACAGTGGCTAACAGACTGTGAGGTTCCCTTTATTCGAGATTGGCCCGGAAACAGCCCAAATATCAATCCCATTGAGAATTTATGGGCGCACATGAAGCGGCAGCTGCGTAATATGGACACATCATCTTTGCCTAAACTTGAGGCTGCAGCTATGGAGCAGTTTTAGTCCGTCTGTTCTGCAAAACTACGCCATCAGTCTCCCCAGACGCCTTAAGAAGATAATAAAGGTGAAGGGGAATGCCAGTAAATACTAAATTCAATGGTGAGTGTTAATTTATTTGTTTCTCCTTGCTAACCACAAGAATGTTTTCTTTTTTAAAGATGGCGTCAACACTTTCCGCGCCTACTGTATTGTGGATTTACACAGCATCAAATAGTTGGTATTAATGAAAAAAATATATAAATACAGTAATCCCCCCATTATCCATTGTAACAGAGCCAAGGGCATGTCCGGATATTGGGCCCAGAAGCTCCAGCACTGGTCATTCCAGACCCTAACATAACCTAAATCAGAAAACCACCTGCCTACCTCCCTACTGGACATGCGTAGCACCTATTTGAGACCCCAGTCACATAAATAATGAACACAAAACATGAAATAATTGAATTTTAACCAAAAAATGAAGATTCTGAGGTGAGTATAGCTGAGATATTCACCAGTTGACAGCATAGTGAACATATGTGACAGATATGAAAATCACTAAGAAAATCACCTTTTTCACAGCCTATGCACTCAAATATGGGACACAAAGCATGAAATAAGTGAAATTTAACCAGAAAAACTATGATTTAGAGGTGCGTATGGAAAATTTAGGGGAGGCGGTGGCTCAACCGGTAGAGAGGGTGGCCTGCGGTCCCACGGACCCAAGTTCGAATCCTCGCTGGGGCAGGGAACAGTTTAATTATTTGAAATTCAGCAAATCAGGCTTTACTGATCTACCAGAAGACCCGCCGACATGTCGTAAAAATACCCCCGCTAATACCAATACACCAGTCCTGTATGAGACAGCCCTAGCATGTATTCAATATGGACGGTGGGTGTTAGCGCTGAAGTGGTGACATGGTATGTAGGAGGACTGCTGGGCCATGATAGCAGGCTGTGAAGCCTATGCCCAGAGTCGGACACATAAAAAAAAAAAAAACTTCGTTAAATTAAGCTTTACTGATCTACCAGAAGACCTGCCAACATGTCGTAAAATTACCCCCACAGAGACTTTTACTTGATAATCTAAATCATGGAGGAAGGAAAAATATGATTTTTAGGGTGGCAAATCAGGTGAAGTGGGATAATCGGGACATTGTAGGTGAGCAGTGTGTGAAGAATGATGAAGGAAGGGTAGTGGTGAACAGTGAGGATATTAAAGATGCATGAAGAGAGCATTATAGCCAGTTGTTGAATGAGGAGTTTGATTGGGATAGGGAAGGTTTGGAGCAAGCTGATCCAGTGTTTGGCCCTTGGCCTTTGATTGACGCTGCTACTGTGAGTGAGGCAATAGGCAGGATGCGGGTGGGGAAGGCGGCAGGTGTGTCTGGGTTGAATGCCGAAATGTTGAAGGCCTCAGGAGATACTGGGGTGAGGTTAGTCACTGACCTGATATATATGATTATATATGAGAGTGTTGTCCCAGATGATTGGCTGAAGAGTGTAATTGTAAATGTGTACAAAGGGAAGGGTGATGCCCTGGAAAGGGGAAATTACAGAGGTATAAAGCTCTCAGATCAGATAATGAAAGTAATGGAGAGAGTTCTAGAAGGTATGATTAGAGAAACAGTGAATATCGATGAGATGCAGTTTGGGTTTATGCCAGGCAGGGGGACCACTGATGTCATATTCATTGTTCGACAGCTTCAAGAAAAATATATTGGTAAGAAAAGGGAAATGTATTTTGTTTTTGTTGATCTGGAAAAGGCATTTGACAGAGTCCCTAGAGAGGTGGTGAAGTGGGCAATGAGAAAGCTAGGGTTGGAAGAGTGGCTGGTTAGGGTGATTATGGCCATGTACGTGGGTGCTCCCACCCAGGTAAGAGTGAATGGAGCTTTGAGTGATGAGTTTCCCGTGAATGTTGGTGTGCATCAGGGGTCAGTTTTGAGTCCCTTGTTGTTTATCATGGTGCTTGAAGCCCTCTCACGTGACTTCAGAGATGGACTCCCAAGGCTGATGTTGTATGCTGATGATTTGGTGTTGATTGTGGAGAATGAAGGGGAGGCGGAGGAAAGATTTAAGAAGTGGAGAGATGGTATGGGGTACAAGGGCTTAAGGGTAAATGTAGATAAAACAAAAGTGATGATATTTAGGGTTGGTGGCGGTACAATCAGAGGAGAGGGAGAGTGGCCATGTGCAGTTTGCCACATGGGTGTGGGAAGTAATTCCATCTTATGTAGTGTTTGTGATAAATGGGTGCACAAGAGATGTAGTGGTATTAGAGGTAGACTGCGAGATAATGCTGATTTCATGTGTGCGGTGTGTCAGGGAGAGCAGGTGGAGATTGTTAGGCGTGAGAGGGTTGAACTTGCAGGTGAGTCTCTTGAGTGTGTGGAGGAGTTTTGTTATTTGCGAGACATGTTATGTGCCGGAGGTGGGGCTGGAGTTAGCTCGGTTGTTAGGGTGAGAAGTGGTTGGAAGAAGTTCAGGGAGCTGTTGCCTCTCCTGACATTGAGAGGACTCTCCTTACGTGCTAAGGGGTCTTTGTATGCAGCATGTGTTAGGAGTGTGATGCTGTATGGTAGTGAGACTTGGGTAGTAAAGGAAGAGGATATTCGCAGGTTTAAACGTACAGAAGTGATAATGATTAGGTGGATGTGCAGTGCGTCCCTGCGTGCAAGGCCTGGGGGAGCTGGGTTTACGATGGAAGAGTTGAGAGGTAGGATGGGACTGGAGTGTATTGGTGTTGTGATGAGGAGAGGTAGGCTGAGGTGGTCTGGACATGTGGAGAGGATGGGGGATGATAATTGGGTACAGAGGGTGAGAAGTGTTAATACTGGGGGAGGGGTTGGGAGGGGTAGACCGAGAAAGACATAGGACGAGGTCATTAAGTGTGACTTAAGGGTTAAGGGACTGAACAGGGAGGCTGCCAGAGATCGAGCAGCGTGGAGAGCTGCCATTAGGTGACCAAGGCTGACGCATGCAAGCATGTTGGAGCCTTCAAAAACGAAACGAAAAACGAAATACCAATACCGTATGAAACAGCCCTAGCCTGTATTCAATATGGACAGTGGGTATTAGCACCGAAGTGGTGACATGTAGAGGTGTATGGTATGCAGGAGGACTGCTGGGCCTTGATAGCAGGCTATAAAGCCTATGCCCAGAGTCGGACACATAAAGAAAAAAAAAAATGTTCACCAGCTGACAGCATACGAGTAATGAACGTAGGTAAAAGACAAGATAATCACTAGGAAAATCACCTTTTTCACAGCCTATGCACTCAAATATGGGACACAAAGCATGAAATAAATGAAATTTAACCAGAAAAATGATGATTTAGAGGTGAGTATGGCAAATATGTTCACCAGCTGACAGCATAGTGAATGTACGTAACAGACGTGATAATCACAAGGAAAATCGCCATTTTCACAGCCTGTGCACTCAAATATGGGACACAAGGCATGAAATAAACGAAATTTATCCACAAATATGTTCATCAGCTGACAGCATCGTGAACGTAGGTAACAGACATGATAAGCACTAAGAAAATCACGTTTTCACAGCCTATGCACTCAACTATGGGACACAAAGTATGAAATAAATCAAATGTGACCAGATAATGAGGATTTAGAAGTGATTATGGAAAACATCTGACAGTTGACAGTGAACTTACATGTCTGTGGTGGTTGTTATGATGATCACCCCCACCTCTATGGCTCTGACAGTAATGAAAATGCTCTTGAAGCTTGTACAGTAATCCAGTGTTGAACTACACTTAATCCTTAGCACTGTAAATTATGATTGTGTAAACAAAAACGAACACTACTGCCAGCCATCCCGACAACCGCTTACTCATGATGGCAGTTGAGAGAGAACTGGAGGGAGGAGAAGGGGAGCCTGGGGAGGGAGAGAAGCCCACGCAAACACAGCTGTTTGGCGCCGTGCACCAAGTTCAAACTCACGGGTCAATTTTTTTTTTTTCTGGCATTTTTGGGTTCCGAACGTCCCAGCCAATGATGTCCGGACAGTGGGGTGTCTGGTTACTGGGCATCCAGATAGTAGGGTGATTACTGTATACTGAAACGTGAATCATGTGACGTATGCCCAGCATGCCATTGTCTAGGCAGCTCACCTGTTACCAGCGACCTGGCTAGTAAAGACATGTCGCGCCACGGTATGAAATTCAAGGCCAGAGTGATTCCCCAATCGATGACAATGTGGAGGACAAAGTTTACGTAGTGTTAGAGGAAGAAACAGTCAGAAATGATGATCAGGTAATTTTGCCAAAAAAGGTGCAGTATGTTGATGTGTTTGGTGAGTGAAACAACACTTATATCGCCTATATTACTGTGTGAAAACCAATACTCTTGTACTACATATAAATTTGTACCAAATAAAAAAAATAACTATTATAAGTGGCTTGGAATAGTTACCCTCTCATAGATCACGCTTTCTCAGGAGCCAAGGCCCATAGAAAACAGAGCAATGTGAGGGTTACCTGTAGCAGCATTTTAAAGGTCAGGTGAGCAATTTCTCTGTGAATTTTCATGTTTCTCATAAAAAGCGGAGGTTTTAGCACCAAAAAAAAAAAAAAAAAAATCTGCCAGGATTGGGGGGAGATAATTGGTTAAGAATCTGCTGGGACAGGGTGGGTTAACATATGGCTACATATGAGACATTGGCATTTATATAAATGCCTAATAACCTCAAGTGAACAATCGACATACTCTAAAATTATACGAGTAATCTTCATATTACGTCTACATTCTCTGTTAATCGATCAATCTCAACCTACTGCATCCAAAAATTACAATAAAAATTACTGAAGACAGCTATGGGAGATGCCAGATTATAATTCAAAGTCGACTACAGTGAGGCAGGAACAAGTTAATTATTGACTACAAGTGCAAATTATAAATAATATCCAAAGCCTACGATATTCAATGTACACAGACCTTTATAGGTCCTCATGAAATTAGTTATTATAGTATTAATCAATTAATATCAAGTATATTTATAGAATGAGGGAGTCGTCCATGTTTTGACAGGGAATTGTCTGACGGCGAATTGACTTTACAGCGAATTTTCCCGGAACCAGTCCATGTCCCTCCTCGCAGCTTTACTGCATGTGAGGACATTTTCGCAGCTCTACACACTTTCGTATTGTTTAGACATGCCTCCCATGTGCCCTGCATCATCTCCAGCATCAGGGGAGCCCTCTGCAAAGAAGCAGCAGCATCATACTCTAACTTTGGAGAGGAAATTGGAAATTACGCCACAAGGAGGGGCAGGGAGTCTCGGAGATTGGGCGTGCTATAGGCCTTGCAGCTTCCACCGTTGGGACTGTGACTAAGAAAGTGGAGATGTATAAGAAAATGGGCACCTCATTCTCTACATCTACAGGTATTACTTACTTCTACAGTTATTACCTACTTCAAAATAGGAGGGGTACAGTTTAAGTGAGGGGTCTGAGGGGGTCCTGGAACGCACCCCCAATTTTTTTGTATATTTCAATGGGGAAAATTGCTCGAATATACAAAATTTCGCTTTACAAAAGCTTTTTCCAGTCCCTATCCCTTTCGTATACCGGGGATCCACTGCAATAGAAAAAATAATAATAAACTCATAAGGAGGTGTTAGTGTACCCAAATCTGCATACTTTGTGAGCCAGGTCCCAGGGATCATCTGTGATGCTCCTTTTGGTTAGGTCAGACCAAAGGCTGTATACCAGGGTGCGCAGGACAGGTGAGGTGCTGCTGTACTGGGCCCGCACTGCCGCCAGGTGGGTGTACAGCGATGACAGGAATGGTGTCAACCCAGACCGATTACGCTGGTTCTGCCGGTGATACTCGCTGAAGGAAGGAAGTCAAGAATATGTCAGCCTCAGGGGAGCAACTCAAAATTAGACTACATTCACAGTAACAGCAAGACAGGATGCCTATATACACAATACAGAGAGTCATCAGCATTACAAAGGGATGTCTTCACAAGGTGGCACTCATATAACATGAAGGCTCTGCTGACCAGTTACACAAATATCCCACAGTGCTTTCTCTATCCCCCAAAAGAAGGATAGTTCACTGTGTATAGCAATTTCAGCCTGAAGTCCACTGGATTCAAATTCACATGAGCATGGGGATGCAACAAGATTAGCATGCTACCCCATGCATAGTCATCTTTCATTATCATTATTATTAGCCTGACTTTTTCTCCATTAAGAATAAGGTGAGTCACTGTCTAGCAAAAATGAAGGACAAAGTACGGTACAAAAGTGAGAGAACAACAAACTGCATGACCATTTAAATGGGCCATAAAACCAATTACACATCATTCAAGCCCCTGGAAACCTGGCCCCACCTCACAATTTTTTTTCTTGATTTCTTTTTTTTTTTAATGCAAGGAAGAAGGAACCAAAGGCCAGCAACCCACAAACCGTTCCTTCCAAGAAAAAAACACAATCAATACAACAGAGAGCCATATCCAAGATCCGTTCATTTTGAGATGCCTGAACACTGAGTTTGAAAGACTGGAGATCGTAGGAAGTAGGAAATACAGACAGAGGGAGACAGTTCCAGAGCTGACCTGTTGCATAAATGAAGGATTGTGAGTAACGGTTAACTCTTGCATTAGAGTTGGACAGAAAAGGGATGAAAGTTTGTTGTTAGACATGTGCTACATGCCCATGATAGAGGTGGAGGGATGCAAGCAGACAGTTCAGAGGGGCAGTCACCATTAAAGTAGCAATAGAAAAGAGATAAAGATGTAACAGTGCAGCAAAGAGACAGAGGTTGAAGGGATCCAGTAAAAGGAGGAGAGTTAATGAGACAAAAAGCCTCTGACTCCACCTTGTTGAGAAGAGCTGTATGTGGGGAGCCTCCCCACACGAGTTGTACTCTACTCAGGGGTGAATAAAACCCGTGTATAAAGTCAACAACTGTGCAGGGGTAAAAAAGGTACGGAGTTGGCTTAATACACCTAATCTCATGGAAGCAGATTTTAGAAGAGATGTGATAAGTTCTTTCCAAGATAAATCCCAAAAGAATAAAACTCCAAGTATGTTTAAAGATGATGTAGGACTGAGCTGGATTTTATTAAACATTAGATTCTCCTGTGGAAGATTTTGTCGGGTTGTCAGTTTTTTTTTTTTTTTTATGCAAGGAAGGAGAAACCACAGGCCGTGGGCCAGCAAACTGTTCCTTCTAAGAACAAACAAAAAAAATACAAATAGAAAGCCAAATTCAAGATCCACTGTTCATTTTGAGATGCCTGGACACACTGCATTTGAAGGACTGGAGATCATAGGAAGTAGGAAATACAGAAGAAGACAGTTCCAGAGTTGACCGGTTGCATAAATGAAGAATTGGAAATAAAGGTTAACTCTTGCATTAGAGAGTTGGACAGAAAAGGGATGAGAGGTTGTTGCTAGATGGGTACTACGTGCCCGTCATAGAGGTAGAGGGATGCAAGCAGACAGTTCAGAGGAACAGTAGCCATTGAAATAGCGATAGAAAAGAGATAAAGATGCAACAGTGTGGCGAAGAGACAGAGGATGAAGGGAGCCAGTAAGAGGAGGAGTGTTAATGAGACGAAAAACCTTTGACTCCACCCTATTGAGAAGGGCTGCATGTGGGGAGCCTCCCCACACATGAGAGTTGTACTCTACAGGGGCGAATAAAACCTGTGTACAAAGTCAACAACTGTGCAGAGGAAAAGAAGGTTCTCAGTTGGTTTAGCACACCTAATCTCTTGGAAGCAGATTTCACAAGAGATGTAATATGTTACTTCCAAGATAAATCCCTAGTGAATGAAACCCCAAGCATGTTCAAGGATGATGCAGGAGCGAGCTGTACATTACTGAACATCACTGGGTACTCCTGTGGAAGATTCTGGCGGGTTAATATGTGCAAGAATTGAGTCTTTGATGCATTAAAAACAACAAGATTATTTTTACCCCAGTCAAAGATACGAGCCAAGTCAGACATTAGGTGTGCCATGGCCTCATCCCTTGTTTGCTGAAGTAACTGCTGAGACGGACGTTGCGGGAACCGAAAGGAAAAGTGAAGGGTGGAATCATCAGCGTACGAGTGGATAGGGTTAGAGGAACAGCTTAGAAGGTCATTGATGAATAAAAGGAAGAGAGTTGGTGATAGGACAGAACCCTGAAGAACAACACTGTTGACAGATCTAGGAGCAGAGCGATGGCCGTCTACAACAGCAGCTATAGAATGACCAGAAAGGAAGCTAGAGATGAAGGCACAGTTAAAAGGATAGAAACCGTAAGAGGGCAGTTTAGAAATTAAAGAATTATGCCAGACTCAATCAAAAGCCTTTGAGATGTCAAGTGCAATGGCAAAGCTTTCACCAAAGTCCAGAAAGGAGGATGACCAGGAGTCCGAAAGGTAGGTGAGAAGATCACCAGTGGAGCGTCCCTGATGGAACCCATACTGACGATCAGAAAGAAGGTTGTGATAGGAAAGATGCTTCAAAATTTTTCTGTTAAGAATAGACTCAAACACTTTTGAAAAACAGGATGTTAAAGCAATTGGACAATAGTTAGAGGGTTGGGAATAGTCACTCTTCTTTGGGACTGGCTGAATGAAAGCAAACTTCCAGCAAGATGGAAAGGTACAAGTTGACAGACAAAGGCGAAAGAGTTTACCTAGGCAGGGTGTAAGCACTGAAGCACAGTTCTTGAGGACAACAGGAGGGACCCCATCAGGCCCACATGCCTTGTTAGTATTGAGGCCAGTGATGGCTATAAATACATCAGCTGAAGAAATTTTAATGTCAGCCAAAAGGAAGTCAGAGGGGGGAAGTGACGGAGGAACAGCACCGGAATTGTCTAAGGTGGAATTGGAAGAAAGAGTCTGAGTGAAGAGATCTGCTTTATCAGTAAGAGAAACAGCTACAGAGCCATCAGAGTAGAAAAGAGGAGACAAAGGCGAAAGAGTTTACCTAGGCAGGGAGTAAGCACTGAAGCACAGTTCTTGAGGACAACAGGAGGGACTCCATCAGGCCCACATGCCTTGTTAGTATTGAGGCCAGTGATGGCTGTAAATACATCAGCTGAAGAAATTTTAATGTCAGCCAAAAGGAAGTCAGAGGGGGGAAGTGACGGAGGAACAGCACCGGAATTGTCTAAGGTGGAATTGGAAGAGAGAGTCTGAGCGAAGAGATCTGCTTCATCAGTAGGAGAAACAGCTACAGAGCCATCAGAGTAGAAAAGAGGAGGGAAGGATGATGAGGTAAAGTTGTTAGAAAGGTTTTTGCCAAGGTGCCAGAAGGAACGTGAAGAATTCGAGTTGGAGAGTTGAGAACATTTAGTGCGTATGAAATTATTTTTAACAGAACGAAGAACAGACTTAGCACGATTCCGGGCAGAAACGTAAGAAAGATGTGATTCAGGGGTGGGTTGGCTCAGGTACCTTTTGTAGGCCCTCTCCTTGTTGCGGACAGCATTAGAACAAGCGTGATTAAACCAAGGCTTTCTTGCATTAGACAAAGGATATGAGAAAGAAATGTATCCTTCCAAGCCCGAGAGAATAACCTACGTAATGCATAAGGCATACGCAGATGGCTCCCAGCCATGGAAGCAATAATCATTCCAGGGAAAATCAAAGAAGTACTGCCTGAGGGCCTCTCAATCTGCAGCTCCAAAGTGCCACAGATGACGTTTCTTTGAAGGGTCCCCAGGCCACACAGGAGCTATAGGACAGGTTAAGATAATGAGGTGATGATCGGAGGAGCCCAAAGGAGAAAAAAGATTAACAGTACTGTATAAGCAGAATGATTAGTTGTAAGGAACAGATCAAGTATGCTGGAGCTCTCTCCAAGGCCGTCAGGGATACGGGCAGGGTGCTGTACAAGCTGCTCTAAGTCATTAAGGTAAGAAAAGGTGTAGGCTTGTTCACCAGGTGGATCAGTGAAAGGAGAGGAGAGCCAAAGGTGGTGGTGAACATTGATATCTCCTAAAATGGAGATTTCAGAGAAAGGAGAAATGGATAGAATGTGTTTCATCGTAGAAGTAAGATAGTCGAACAATTTATGATAGTCAGTAGAATCAGATGATAAGTAAACAGCACAGAAATATTTAGTGAGAGAATGACAGGAGAGCCGAAGCCAGAGAGTAGAGAATTCAGAAGAATCAAGTTCAGGAACACAAGAGCAAGAAAGGTCGTTGCATACAAATACACAACAGCCACCTTTGGCTTTGAAATGAGTATAGAGAAAGTATGAGGATACAGAAAAGGGTTTGCTGTCGGTTGCCTCAGACAGCTGTCTCTGTTAAGAAAAGAAGGTGAGGTTTAGAGGAGGAGAGGTGGTGTTCCACAAAAAGAAAGTTAGAAGAAAGGCTGCGAATGTTGCAGAAATGAAGAAGTGAGTCAGACAGTGGTTCCAGGCATGAGTCATCACCGGGAGAGGGACGGATGGTGGGGGCATTTATGGTCCCCTCCCCCCCCTGGGGACTCCGAGGCATGATTTACAGTCGCCATTTTAACAAATTTTGAAAAGGAAGTGTAGTGTGTAGCGTGCATGTAGTTTGGTGTTGACAGTTAGAGAAACTTGTACTGGAGAGCATGCTGGCCTACTATCCGTGTAACTGAAACACTGAAAAAGTTCAGCAAAGGTGGATGGTCGGGAACTAGTCCCGAGGGCTGATGAAACGGGAGCTCCAGCTCTCCCTGTCATCAGCTTTCCATCCACCTTGGAGGTACTGCCCTGTTCGACTGGTGCTACAGACTGGTGTAAAGGTGTATGGTATGCAGAGGAACTACTGGGCCTTGGGAGTAGGCTGTGAAGCCTATGCCCAGAGTGGGACACATTAAAAAAAAGAAAAAAGAAAAAAAAGCTGTTTGATGCATTAAAAACAAGATTACTTTTACCCTGGACAGAGATACAAACCAAATCAGACAATAGGTGTGCCAAAGCCTAATCCCTTGCTTGCTGAAGTAACTGCCGAGATGGAGGTTGCGAGAACCGAATGGAAAGGTGAAGAGTGGAGTCATCAGTGTATGAGTGGATAGGGTTAGATGTACAGCTTAGAAGGTCTATCTATCTATCTATTGCCAGACGCCTCAATCCCGCACGGGGTGGCCACAAACAAATTGCCTCCATGTCACTCTGTCCCCCGCCATTTCACTACCACGCTCCCAACTCACACACTCTCTCATATACCTCTCCACTCCACCCCTCCATCTCATCCTCGGCCTCCCCCTCCCTCTCGCCCCCTCCACCTCACTCACATACACTCTCCTCATCAGTCTTTCACTCTCCATCCTCTCCACATGCCCAAACCACCTTAACGTGTTTCTCCTAACGCTTCCCATCACGTCCTCAACCACACCACAACGCTCCTTCACTTCCTCATTTGTTAGTCTGTCTCTCCATGTGACTCCACATGCTCCTCTCAAATAACTCATTTCCACTGCTCTCACTCTTGACTTCTGTCCTTCCAACAAGGTCCAAGCTTCACTTCCATATGTTAGAGTTGGTATCACAATACTGTCATGTAACAACTTTTTCACTTCCATGCTCACCTCCCTGTTTCTTATCACTGCTTTCAACGGACCAGCAACCTTCCTTCCCTGCTGCACCCTTTCGAGCACTTCACCCTCCAGACTACCATCCTTACTCATCACACTGCCCATGTACTTAAATTCACTCACATTCTCAATATCCTTCCCATCCAATCTCACTGTACATTCACTGGCTTCACTTCTCTCGAAGACCATCACTTTACTCTTCCCTACATTCACCTTTAGAGTCCGTTTCTTACACACTCACCCAAACTCATCTACCAAGCCTTGCAGCTCCCCTTCGTCTTCACTCAACAACACAGTATCATCTGCAAACAACAGTACAGAGAGTTTCCAAACATTTGCTCTCTCTCACTAGGGCCGCTCCAACATCCACTGCCCGACCTTGTATCTGTTTTACAACCCCATCCATGTACAGATTGAACAACCATGGCGACATGACACATCCTTCTTTCAATCCAACCTTCAAATGGAAAGATTCACTCGGTTTACAATCCACACGCACTGCAGCCTTAGCACCCTCATACATACTCTTCACTGCCTTCAACAACTTCCCATCCACTCCATATATTCTTAATACCTTCCACAAACCTTGTCTATCCACCCTGTCATATGCTTTCTCCAGATCCATGAAGGCTGCATACAACTTCTTGCCCTTCTCTAGAAACTTTTCCACAGAGGATCTAAGAATGAATATCTGGTCTACACAACCTCTTCCCTTCCTAAAACCTCCTTGTTCTTCTCCAACTAATTCCTCTGTAATTTCCCTAACTCTGTCAATAAGTATCCTACCATATACTTTTCCTATTACACTGAGAAGGCAAATGCCCCTATGATTACCACACACTGCTTTTCCCCTTTTCCTTTGTACAGAGGAATAAGGAATAATTATACCTGACTTCCAATCCTCCGGGACTCTACCCTCCTCCCAAGCCAATCTGCACACCTTCCACATCCATTCTATTACTATCTCTCCCCCATGCTTCAGCATTTCACCACACGCTCCATCAATTCCTGGGGCTTTCCCCATTTTAATTTTCTTTATTGCTTCCACCACTTCCATCCTACTGATTTCTTCCTCTCTTCTCACAACCCTCCTTCTCCCCGCCATTCCCCAGCCACTTATACTTGCATTACTTTCATTCTCTATGTTCAACAGTTCATTAAAGTGTTCTCTCCATCTGTTTACTTTTTCTCCCTTCTCCACTAGTAATCTACCATTTTTATCTTTCACACCCCCACTGACTTCGTTGGCACCCTGTCTAGCTCTATTTACCTCCTTCCAGAATATTTTCTTATATTCCCTCCACTTTGCACTCAAATTCCTTCCAAATTCCTCATCCACTCTCGTCTTACTCTCTCTTACTAATCTTTTCACCTCTCTCCTCCTC
>JAGKTI010000482.1:81085-96126 GCA_018397915.1 Birgus latro
TCTGTCCTATCACCTACTCTCTTCCTTTTATTCATCAATGACCTTCTAAGCTGTACATCTAACCCTATCCACTCATATGCTGATGATTCCACCCTTCACCTTTCCATTCGGTTCCTGCAACGTCCATCTCAGCAGTTACTTCAACAAAAAAGGGATGAGGCTATGGCACACCTAATGTCTGACTTGGCTCATATCTCTGATTGGGGTAAAAATAATCTTGTTATTTTTAATGCATCAAAAACTCAGTTCTTACACTTATCAACCCGACAAGGTCTTCCTCAGGATTACCCACTAATGTTTAATAATGAACAGTTATGACCTGCATCGTCCTTGAACATGCTTGGGGTTTCATTCTCTCGGGATTTGTCTTGGAAAGAACATATTACATCTCTTGTGAAATCTGCTTCCAAGAGATTGGGTGTGCTAAGCCGATTCCGAACTTTCTTTGCCCCTGCGCAGTTGTTGACCTTGTACACGGGTTTTATTCGTCTGTGTATGGAGTGCAACTCTCATGTGTGGGGAGACTCCCTACATGCAGTTCCTCTCAATAGGGTGGAGTCAAAGGCTTTTCGTCTCATTAACTCTCCTCCTCTTACTGATTCCCTTCAACCTTTGTCTCTTCGCCGCACTGTTGCATCTTTATGTCTCTTCTATCGCTACTTCAATGGTCACTGTTCCTCTGAACTGTCTGCTTGCATCCTTCCACCTCTACGACAGGCACGTAGTACCCGTCTAGCAACAAACTCTCATCCCTTTTCTGTCCAACTCTCTAATGCAAGAGTTAACCGTTACTCTCAGTCCTTCATTTATGCAACTGGTCAACTCTGGAACTGTCTTCCTCTGTCTGTATTTCCTACCTCCTATGATCTCCAGTCTTTCAAACGCAGTGTGTCCAGGCATCTCAAATTGAACGGATCTTGAATTTGGCTCTCTTTTGTATTGTTTTTGCTTTTTCTTGGAAGGAACAGTATGCAGGCCTGTGGCCTTTGGTTCCTACTTCCTTGCATAAAAAAAAAAAAAAAAAAAAAGGCGGTCAGGGATACAGGTAGGGTGCTGTACAAGCTGCTCTAGGTCATTAAGGATAGAAAAGATGTAGGCTTGTTCACCAGGTGGATCAATGAAAGAAGAGGAGAGCCAAAGGTGGTGGTGAACATTGAAATATCCTAGAATGGAGATTTCAGAGAAAGGAGAAATGGATAGAATGTGTTCCATCGTAGAAGTAAGATAGTCAAAGAATTTTTGATAGTCGGTAGAATTAGGAGATAAGTAAACAGCACAGATATATTTAGTCAGAGAATGACAGGAAAGCTGAAGCCAGAGAGTAGAGAATTCCATAGAATCAAGTTCAGGAACACGAGAGCAAGATAGATCATTGCGTACATATACACAACAGCCACCTTTGGCTGGATGGTGAGTATTGTCTGTAATTTTCTCTATTCATGTATTTCACATACAATTACCAACCATACTCGTACACTGATTATCAAATTTAAAAGGGAATGCTAAACACACACCTCTTTCCCTTCACCACAATGTGCCTCAAAACACAACACAGCACTGCCTCATTATACAATTATTTTGTACTTTATTTTTAACGAAGTCATTGCCCTTAATGGCCAATTACAACATACATACCCAAAAACAATATTGTACAGTCTGTCCTCATCTAACACGGTTAATTATTTCTGGACCCCTACCGAGTTAAAGAAATTTCGTGTTCGAGGGACTCTTAAAACCCCCTATTTCCTTCAGCACCCCTGCCCACAGTCCACTTTTTCCCCCATTATGATGCAAAATTTTTTTATACCTCCCAATTTTAACCCACTAGAAAGCATTAATATGGTTCAAAAAATTATAAGAGTATTATTATTGTACAGTTAAAAGCCACATTTCACTTACCTTATGAGAGGATAAAAGGACACACACTATGCCAGAGAGGAGGCAGAGGCGAGAACACTGGTTAAAATCCTTCAAAGTCAACAGCACTTACAACTCTTCACACATCATCATCTATGCTATGGCTCGTTTCGTTTCATTTTTGAAGGCTCCAACATGCTTGCATGTGTCGGCCTTGGTCACCTAATGGCGGCTCTCCACGCTGCTCGATCTCTGGCAGCCTCCCTATTCAGTCCCTTAACCCTTAAGTCACATTTAATGACCTCATCCCATGTCTTTCTCGGTCTACCCCTCCCAACCCCTCCCCCAATATTAACACTTCTCACCCTCTGTACCCAATTATCATCCCCCATCCTCTCCACATGTCCAAACCACCTCAGCCTACCTCTCCTCATCACAACACCAATACACTCCAGTCCCATCCTACCTCTCAACTCTTCTACCGTAAACCCAGCCCCCCCAGGCCTTGCACGCAGGGATGCACTGCACATCTACCTAATCATTGTCATTTCTGTACGTTTAAACCTGCGAATATCTTCTTCCTTTACTGCCCAGGTCTCACTACCATACAGCATCACACTCCTAACACATGCTGCATACAAAGACCCCTTAGCACGTAAGGAGAGTCCTCTCAATGTCAGGAGAGGCAACAGCTCCCTGAACTTCTTCCAACCACTTCTCACTCTAGCAACCGAGCTAACTCCAGCCCCACCTCCGGCACATAACATGTCTCCCAAATAACAAAACTCCTCCACACACTCAAGAGACTCACCTGCAAGTTCAACCCTCTCACACCTAACAATCTCCACCTGCTCTCCCCGACACACCGCACGCATGAAATCAGCATTATCTCGCAGTCTACCTCTAATACCACTACATCTCTTGTGCACCCACTTATCACAAACACTGCACAAGATGGAATTACTTCCCACACCCATGTGGCAAACTGCACATGGCCACTCTCCCTCTCCTCTGATTGTACCGCCACCAACCCTAGATATCATCACTTTTGTTTTATCTGCATTTACCCTTAAGCCCTTGTGCCCCATACCATCTCTCTACTTCTTAAATCTTTCCTCAGCCTACCCTTCATTCTAAGCAATCAACACCAAATCATCAGCATACAACATCTCCCATGGGAGTCCCTCTCTGAAGTCATGTGAGAGGGCTTCAAGCACCATGATAAACAACAAGGGACTCAAAACTGACCCCTGATGCACACCAACATTCACGGGAAACTCATCACTCAAAGCTCCATTCACCCTTACCTGAGTGTGAGCACCCACGTACATGGCCATAACCACCCTAACCAGCCACTCTTCCAACCCTAGCTTTCTCATTGCCCACTTCACCACCTCTCTAGGGACTCTGTCAAAGGCCTTTTCCAAATCAACAAAAACAAAATACAATTCCCTTTTCTTGCCAATATATTTTTCCTGAAGCTGTCGAACAATGAATATGGCATCAGTGGTCCCCCTGCCTGGCATAAACCCAAACTGCATCTCATTGATATTCACTCTTTCTCTAATCATACCTTCTAGAACTCTCTCCATTACTTTCATTATCTGATCTAAGAGCTTTATACCTCTGTAATTTCCCCTTTCCAGGGCATCACCCTTCCCTTTGTACACATTTACAATTACACTCTTCAGCCAATCATCTGGGACAACACACTCATATATAATCATATTTATCAGGTCAGTGACTAACCTCACCCCAATATCTCCTGAGGCCTTCAACATTTCGGCAGTCAACCCAGACACACCTGCCGCCTTCCCCACCCGCATCCTGCCTATTGCCTCACTCACAGTAGCAGCGTCAATCAAAGGCCAAGGCCCAAACACTGGATCACCTGGCTCCAAACCTTCCCTATCCCAATCAAACTCATCATTCAACAACCGGCTATAATGGCTGCGTAGTTCAAATGCAAGAATGCTGAAGCGTGATTGACTGGACAAAAAACTGTTAGCTTCATCAATGGCCGTATTAACCCCTACACCGTGGGGTTGTCAGAGGTTCGCCGTGTCATTCCTGCGGGGATATTTGCGCTACGACTGACTTTTTTAAAATATTTGCCAAAAATCAGTTATTAGTCCCAGAATATTATAATTAAATATGCATATGGCACATACCTTCAGCTTTCTCCTGGGATGTTTTTTTTAGCACTCGTCGACTACCATAGGACTTGTGGAGACTTCTGAAGTAGGGTAACTAAGTCTCCACTTTAAACTTCCCGACATCCCCTAATCTGAATACCACTGCCAGATATTATCACTAGAAACACTATTCAATGATTTCCAAGTAGCTTGGAATCCATAATAAAAAATAAAAAAAACACACTGTGAAAGCAAAGTAAAATACGAGCGCATACGAGCCTCCCACTCACACTAATTCGCCGCTGGTATTCTGTCATTTCTTACTCATATACACACTCACACTTTATTATTTCTAGTACTTTATTACACTTATATATATCTACAGTCCTTTACCGCTTCCCACACGATGTTTAGTAGGGGCAGAGGTCACAGGGCCTTTTATAATAGGCGCAAAAGCGGCAGAAATGGAGGAGCGTCATTTCACCGTGAAGGACGAGAGCAAACTGACTGCTCAGTAGCGAAGAGTTGAAAATGTCAGCTGCTAATGTATATGCTAAGAAATAAATCATAGGAAATCTAGACAATACATAATAAATTAGGTAGTTGCAGGTGAATATAAATATCACTCAGGCTTCTCCCTTCCTTTCTTATATACATTTATATTACGAGAGTAGCTCATACGGCATATTTCACGGGGAAAAAAAGCAGGGAAAATTAGCGAACGAGTGCAGGTTGGATGTTGCCAAATGATAATTAGCCAATTCCAGGTGTATGGCACTATCAATTACCTTATTTTTTATATATATATATTATTTTGTATAAGAATAGGGCATAAGGCTCATTTCAATGGATGAAAACAGTGGAAAAATACGAGGAAGATTTACTTAGCGCAGAGCGGCTGAGCAGACGACACCAGAGGGTAATGGAGGGGAGGTAGGGAGGGGAATCTAGAATGGGGGAAAATGGCTAAATTGTCAACAATGGATGGGAGTACTGATGACATTAGCAGCTCTGACTATTGTTGGACATTGGCAGTGCTGATAGATGATACAAGTCTCCACCTGAAAGCCCAGGGGAATTAAAAATAACACAGCGTCATTCAAATGACGCCCCGCGGTATGATCCATTGCACGTAACCGTCACGAAAGCGACGACCCGCGGTTAAGGGGTTAAAACACAAAGGAATATTGCATCCGGGAAATTGTACCATGTTAGACCATTTTCGTGTTGGGGAAAACCGTGTTAGGCAAGGACAGACTGTACTCATAATAATAGTGTTGTACAAAAACTAAAGTAACAAAAGTAAATATGCAGAATATATTAAAGACAGTGATACAGTAGTGGTAGGTGTGGGAACTCACCATCCACTCACTCACTGTAGTGCTGCTCTCGGATGTCTGTCCTTTCCTTTCCTCCTCCCTTCTTTCATTCCTTCCTCTTTTGTCATTTTTTATTTCATTCTTTCCTCATCCTTCTGCCTACGGGTGACTTTACACTCCCTTTTCTATCTATCTTTCCTTCATTCTTTCCTCTTCTTTCTGCCTATGGGTGACTCTACAGTGACAAGCCAAATGGTTTCCTGTACACCAGGAAACCATTTACCATGCTGGGTGGTAACCATATAACCAAATTATGGCGCCTGATGGTTTAGTGGGTAATTAGGGCACCCCAATCGGACTGAGCCGGTGAAGGTTTATATCTAAGGGGTGGTTGGGGTTTATTGCTCACGTAATACCACTCAGGGATGAGTGAGGCTGGTCACTCTCTTCTTAAATGTCAGAACCAACTTGCCTAGCTCCAGGCTCCTACCCTCCTCATGGGGCAATGTGGGATTGGATGATGGATGGATGGATATTGATACAGTATAGCTGTCTAGAAAAAGGCACTGAAGTACAGTATATTTAGAGTGGTTGCACCTCACTCTAAACATACTGTATCTCTTACTACGTTTCTGTACACACTGGCTGTGTACTTAATGGCTTACACTCTGTAATAACACTTATGTAGTATACTACAGTACCATCTTATCCACAATAATACAATGGGTTTATAAAAGAGATACAAGACAGAGCAGTGGATGTTGGAGTAGGCCTAACAAGAGAGGGCAGCATTTGGAAACTTCAGTATTGCTGTTTGCAGATGATACTGTACTGTTAAGTCAAGACGGAAGGGAACTGCAAGGCTTGGTGAACGAGTTTGGAAGAGTGTGTGAGAAACAGAATCTAAAGGCGAATGTAGGGAAAAGTAAAGTTATGGTCTTCGAGAGAAATGAAGTCGCTCAATGTACAGTGAGGATGAATGATGAGGAAATGAAAAATGTGAGTGCACGTAAGTACTTGGGTAGTGTGATAAGTTAGGATGGAAATATGGAAGATGAAGTGCTTGAAAGGGTAAAACAAGAAAGAAAAGTTGGAACTGAAGCTTGGACATTGTTGGAAGGACACAAGTCAAGAGTGAGAACAGTGGAAATAAGTTATCTGAGGGGAACATATGGAGTTACATGGAGAAACAAACTGACAAATGAGGAACTGAAAGAGCACTGTGGTGTGGACGTGGATGTGACAGAAAGCATTAGGAGAAATACACTGAGGTGGTTTGGCAATGTGAAGAGGATGGAGAGTGAGAGACTAATGAGGAGAGTGTATGTGAGTGAGCTGGAGGGGGGAGAGGGAGGGGGAGGCTGAGGAGGAGATGGAGGGATGGAGTGGAGAGGTATATGACAGAGGGACGTGAGAGTTGGGGGGAGGGCAGTGAAATGGCAGGGGACAGGGTGACATGGAGGTGATTTGTTTAAGGCCACCCCTTATAGGATTAAGACATCTGACAATATATGAACAGACAGATTAAATAAATTAATCTAGTCCAATTAAACATACACTTTAAAAAGTAGTGTTCCATAATATTTCACTTGATGGCACAATCCAGATCAACTCAAGAGGCTTAAGGTTAGGTAATCTAGTGAAAAACATCTTCTTTGCTATATACAGTACAGTGTAGTACATAAACAGTCATTATAACAATTCACCTTTCATAAGCACTGCTGTCATTACAAATATCGTAATTTGTATCTGGTTTGAATGGGGAAGGATTAATTCTGCCCATCACTCTGCTTTTAAGAGGTTTTGGGCTACCAGCAGACCCTGTGCAAACTGACTGATTAAAACTGACACACGATAAATCAGGCAGAGGATGTCATTTTTATTTTGCTCTTACATGTTCCAGATGATGCTATGTCGACCCGCGCAGGAACCCGGGGCTAGGCAAGTTGGTCCTGACAATTAAGATGAGAGTGACCAGCCTCACTCATCCCTGAGTGGCATTATGTGGGCAATAAACCCAACCATCCCTTGGATATAAACCTAAACAGGCTCAATCTGACTGAAACATCTTAATTACCCACTGAACCACCAGGTGCCATAATTTGGTTACATGGTTACCACCAAGTGTAGTTTATGTGTACAGGAAACCATTTGGCTTGTCACTCAATGTTGAGTCACTCATGGGCAGGAGGAAGAGGAAAGAGAGAAGGAAAGAAAGACAGAACAGGGAGTGTCTTTCCTTCCTTCTCTCTTTCCTCTTCCTTCTGCCTATGAGTGACTCAACAATGAGTGACTCCTAGGCAGAAGGAAAAGGAAACTGATTAAAATACACACGCTAAATCATGATTAACCCTTAAACCGTGGGGTTGTCGGAGGCACGCCGTGCCCATCCCGTGGGGAAAATCCGCACTCCGACTGACTTTTTAAAAATATTTGCCAAAAATCAGTTATTAGTCCCAGAATATTATAATTAAATATGCATATGGCACATACCTTCAGCTTTCTCCTGGGATTTTTTTTAGCACTCGTCGACTACCATAGGACTTGTGGAGACTTCTGAACATTCCAACATTCCCTAATCTGAATACCATTGCCAGATATTATCACTAGAAACACTATTCAATGATTTCCAAGTAGTTTGGAATCCATACTTCCCCCCCCCAAAAAAACACTGTGAAAGCAATGTAAAATACGAGAGCGTACGAGCCTCCCACTCGCGCTAATTCGCTGCCCGTATTGTCATTTCCTATTCATATACTGTACACACTCACACTTTTATTTCTAGTACTTTATTACACTTATATATATCTACAGTCCTTTACCGCTTCCCACACGATGTTTAGTAGGGGTAGAGGTCACAGGGCCTTAAATGGGTGCAAAAGCGGCAGAAATAGAGGAGCGCGACTGCGACGTGCCTACACATTGAAGGATGGCAGTGAACTGAGATGTACATATCTATTCTCGGTAGCCAAGAGTTGAAAATGTCAGCTGCTAATGTATATGCTAAGAAATAAGTCATAGGATATTTAGACAATACATAATTAGGTAGTTCCAGGTGAATAAAAATATCACTCAGGCTTCTCCCTTCCTTTCTTATATACATTTATATTATGAGAATAGCTCATACGGCATATTTCACGAGAAAAAAAAGCAGGGGAAATTAGCGAACGAGTGCAGGTTGGATGTTGCCAAGTGATAATTAGCCATTTCCAGGTGTATGGCACTATCAATTACCTTATTCTTTTTTATATATATATTATTTTGTACAAGAATAGGGCATAGGGCTCATTTCAATGGATGAAATCAGTGGAAAAATCCAGGGAAGATTTAAGTAGCGCAGAGCGGCTAAGCAGACAACACGAGAGGGTAATGGAGGGGAGGTAGGGAGGGGAGTCTAAAATGGGGGAAAATTGCTAAATTGTCAAAAATGGATGGGAGTACTAATGACATTAGCAGCTCTGACTATTGTTGGACATTGGCAGTGCTGATAGATGATAGAAGTCACCACCTGAAAGCCCGGGCGAATTCAAAACAACACAAAATCACAATAGTGATGCCCTGCAGAATGATCCATTGCGCCCGAGCGTCACGGAAGTGACGACTCGCGGTTAAAGGGTTAAGTCCTTCAGGCAGAGGATGTCATTTTTATTTTGCTCTTACATGTTCTAGATTATTTTACCCAGCATAAAGCAATCTGAACTGGAGGGATTAGATACAGATTTTGGTGACCCATTCTCTGTGAAGGAGGGGGGGGTTTCATAACTGAATTAAATCTTCTGGCAACAGCAAGACTGAAGTGAAAATGACATCCACATTGTGTAATAAAAAAACAAGGCTTATAAGTACAGATTACTCACCATACCATATAATTCATTACTGTTCCAAGCTCACAACATTTAAACATACCTGTCCCTCAAAGCATACACCTCGCCCTTCAGGTAGACCTTGTGGTGGTTAGTGATGGGTCGAGGTGTGGCGCGGTGATGGGGAGGACGTAGGGGTGGGGTGGCGGTGTGAGTGGGGTGGGGCTGGGGGACACGAGCCACCAGCAGCAGGTTGACAGCAGCGGTGATGACAACACATAACACCAGCCACCACCCCACACTGCGCCACACACACCACATGGCTCATCCCGATACTGAATCTCCACACCTCACACTCACTGATGCCACACAGCGACAAACATGAGAAAAACAGAATGATTAGTACAGTACTAACACTAAATGCACTCTAATTAACTAACAATAAATGCACACAACAGTCAGGGAAGTAAGTCTGTCAAATGCCCCACCCTTTCTCACTGCCTTCGTATGGCTAACCTCAATCTACCCCACTACCACCACACTTCACACTCACGAGGGAAAATATAAGGCTGGAAAAGGAAAGTGACAGGATGGAAAGTAAACCTGATGAGAATTAATCAAAAACAAAGATGCCCAGTGAACACATCTGGGAAATTAAGGAAGAACACAAAGGGTGGATGAAAACTCAGGAGGAAGGAAAAATATACCTAAAGGAGATTTTAGAACAGCAGAGAAAGGAAAATCAGGAAAAGGTGGAAAAGGAAGTGGTTAAGGTACTAAAAAGTAGAGAATCATTAGTCAGGGATGTAACAGATAAGAAAAAATGTGATAATTTCAGAATTGAAAAACCTATGTCAATAAGATCAGAAAGGGAAAAAGAAGAACTGAGAAGGGCTAAAGAGATGGTACCAATAGTTATGGAAGGTGACAACAAAGCTCAAGAAGAGACTGAAGAGGTGTTTAGGCTGGGGATGATAAGAGGAGGGAGGGGCGCAGCCACTAAAAGTCAAGTTCCAGTCACAGGTCACAATAAATGAGATCATTAATAGGACAGGGAAACTGGTTGACATGGAGGGATTCAAAAATGTTTGGATGAGGAGAGATACAAATGAGAAAGAAAGAGCTAAAATAAGGGAGCTAGTCAAGGAAACTAAGGAAAAAAATGACCACAGAATGAAGGACGGGAAGAAAGAGTTTTATTAGAAAGTTACAGATCAGATATTGAGGAAGTGTTACCGATGCAGAGAAGAAGGGAGGACAGAACAAAAAACAACGTAAAAAGATTGAAAGTGGAATATACTAATGTAGATGGCTTTATCTTGGAAAAGCTAGAAATCAACAATTTCTTAAGGGTAAATGAGCCAGATATTATGTGCTTTGTCTATGCTAGGTGGCAACTACATAACCAAATTATGGCGCCTGGTGGTTTAGTGGGTAATTATGGCACTCCAATCAGATTGAGCCTGCGCAGGTTATTATCAAAGGGGTGGTTGGGGTTTACTGCTCATGTAATGCCACTCTGGGATGAGTGAAGCTGCTCACTCTCATCTTAAATGTCAGGACCAACTTGCCTAGCCCTGGGCTCCTAAACTAGAAACCAGAATGGAAGGCAGGAGAGACATCGCAGTTGCATTGTCCCCCCCAAGACGAGGGCATGGAATGAGGCAGAATACCAGATGTTGTCGGACATGGTTAGAAACCTACTGAATGCGACTGAGAAAAGCTGCAGTATAGTCCTAACGGGAAACTTTGCTTGTAAAATGGTGAACTTGGCAAAGTGGGACTCAGGAGATGGTGAAGTTTCGTGGGGCAGCATAATGTTAAATATAGCAATGAATAACGTAATGACCCAGTGGGTCAAAGAAGAGACAATATTTAGAGGTGATGACATACCAGCAAGACTAGATTTACTGCTAACCAAAGAACCTGATGTAACTGAATCTGAAATATCTGTGTCCTACAGGAAAAAGTGATCTAGTAGTGACTGGGTTCCAAATGATAGAAGGGAACAGGGTGCCAAGAAATGATCTATACAGGCATGGAAGATATGACTATGGGAAAGCAAACTTTACAGGACTGAGGAAATTTTTCGTAGAAGTGGACTGGAAAGAATTCAGAGAATCAAAAGAGATGCAGAAGAAGTGGGATATCTTTCTAGGCCTTTACAACTAGGGTGTGGAAAAATATGTGCCAAGAGTAAGTGGGAGAGAGAACTGGAAAAAAGATCGGTCCAACAGGTGGTGTATGACAGCAAAAAGAGAAAGGGATATAGCATGGAACAAATGGACAATGAGAGGAAGCTACAAAACAAAGGACAAATACAAAAGAACTAAAAATGGATATACAAGAATCCATAATGAGGAAGAAAGAACTCTGAAAGAGGTATAATTGACAAATGTAAGGAGGAACCTAAATTATTTTATGGGTTTGTCAATGGCTAACTGAAACACAAAGAAGGAATCAATACGCTGAAAGAAGAAGGAAAGGTCTATAAAGATGAGGTAATGCAAGAAGAAATGATAAACAAAAGTTTCCAATCAGTTTTCACTAGGGAAAGTGTTTTTGTTGGGGGGGAGGGAGTTACCAGAAATATAATGTTAAGAGATATAAAAGTTAGAAGTGCAGGAAGTGTATAAATTACTGGAAACTCAAGCTGCAAGGAAAGCCCCAGGGCCTGACGGTATCTCAAATTGGATACTAAAGGAATGCAAAGAACAACTGGCGGATACGATTCACAGTTTAATGGTGTGTTTTCTGGAAGAAATTAAAGTGCCTCGGGAATGGAAGAAGGGCCAATGTGATACCAATTTACAGAGGAGGGAATACAGATGAGCCTCTGAATTTTAAACCAGTGTCCCTGACCAGCATGGTGGCAAAATTGTGCAAGAGAATCTTGAAAAACAGGTGGATAAAATATCTGGAGGAGAGTGACATTTTGGCAGAAAGTTTAGTTTGGATTCAGCAATGGAAGGTCGTGTGTCTCTAATCTGTTGAGCATTTACTCAAGGGTGATTGATGTGCTACAGAAGAGAGATAGTTGGGTGGATTGTGTGTACTTAAATCTGGAGAAAGCCTTTGACAAGGTACCCTATTATCGACTAATGTGGAAATTGAAGCACATATGAGGACTGAGGAGAGCCTCTTGGAATGGATGAGAGACTTCATGAGAGATCGACAGATGAGGACAGTGTTAAAGGACAAGCTGTTCAAGGGAAGTAACAAGTGGAGTCCTGCAGGGCTCGGTGCTGGTGCCCATATTGTTACAATTTACATAAACAATATGGTGCATGGAATGAAAAGTTAGGCGACTCTGTTTGCAGAAGATGCAAAGATCATGAGGAGAACAGAAGTTGAAGAGCACTGCAAAATGCTGCAGGAAGATCTGGACAGGATTTACAAGTGGAGCCGAGTATGGGAAATGAAATTCAATGCAAAGTAATGGAAATGGGTAAGAGAACAAAGAGATCAAAACTGAATTACTCAATGGGAAAGGAACCAATAACAAAAACAAGAAAAGAGAAGGACCTGGGAGTCTTAGTCCAGGATAATTTGTCACATGAAAATCACATTAACAAGACTGTCAGAGAGACATATTAGCTCTTGACATGAAAGTGGCACTTCAATACAGTGTACCCCCACACAATGCGAATTCACACGATGTGAATCACCTACAATGCGAGGTCAACCCAGAAAATGCTTATTTTTATTGAATGCGAAATCTGCGAATGGAACTTCCCAACATGCGAGTATGATTCCAAGGCAAAAATGGACTTCCCGCCATTTCTACGAGTGTTGGGCTGTACAATGCGAGTCATCACATGAAGGCAGGTGACTAGCAATGAGCCAGGCTCAAAATGGTGGGCGGCTGGTCAGCCGTTCCTGGGTAAACAAACACTTCTCCTCCATACTGCCGCGAGAACGAATGTTGTACCTCGCATCTTGTGGTCTGTTTTAGCATCCTAGCAGTACTCACCTGTTCATCTTGGTCTCAGCTGTCGACTTTGAAGGCTTTATGGCACCTCCATGAGACCTCAGCTGCGACAGTGAGAGTAACAATGGGGAGCTCTGCCCCACGGGGCAAGAGTAAATGCCCTGAGCATTGAATACCCACCCACCCCCTCCCTACTTAACAAGCCCAGAAGTCACTTAAATAAAGGTACATGGTGTTCTATTTGTTGTTTTATTTGTTGGTCCAGCTTAAATTACTGTTAGACAGAGTATTAGCAGGATAGAGTAAGCGGAAAGGGGACCCAAAGACCAAGCCCTGGGTAGGATGTCCACCATAAACCATTTTTCCCATAAGTTCTTTGGTTCACACAATGCAAAATCATAGAATGCGAGGGTTTCTGCCGCCCATAAACTTGCACTGTGTGAGGGTGCACTGTACATGGATGAGATGATGAAAAAATTGATAGTGGCTATGATCAGTCCCTGGTTGGAATATGCAGCAGTGGTGTGGTTCCCACATAAAAAAAAATTTATAAACAAGATCAACAGAACAAAAAGAGCGACAACCAAGAGGGTCCCTAGTCTGGCATATCTATCGTACAAGGAAAGACTAGAAAAGCTGTGGCTGCCTTCCTCAGAAGAAAGAAGAGAGAGGGGCAACATGACTGCAGTGTTCATGGCCATGATGGGAGCACACAAAACTGACAGAGAAGATCTGTTTGTGTGGGATGAGGGAGCAATGAGAGGACATGGAAAGAAATTGAAAAAGACAAGTTACCTGAAGGATATCAAGAAATACAGTTTTCCATATAGATGCACTGACCTGTGGAATAGCCTGGACAAAGAGATCATCCAGCCCAAAAACTTAAATGAGCTTAAAGCAAAGTTTGACTGGTTGAGACATAGAGACAGGACCTCACGAGCATAGCTCATTTCCTGTATATCACAACTAGGTAAATACACACACACACACACACACACACACATGCACACACACACACACACACACACACACACACACACACACAGACTGACAGGCAGGGAAGAAATACAGTAAAAGAGAACCACTGACATACAAAGGCAGTACAGTGTACTACGTCAGAAGATAAACATAACATTAAAAAAGCTGTACAGCACCAAATGATCTTTAATAACCAATCTTACCTTAAAAATACCATAATTAACTTGAAACAAATTACTGTACTGGACTACGGTACTGGTATTTAAAAAAAAAAAAAAAAAATGAAAAAAGAAAAAACTCAACATGTAACAAAGATAGGACAGACTGTTCAAATATGATATCTTCCTAGGCCAACCTACTTTCTATTCAGTACTAACAGTCATGTGTTTCTACATCTGCCAATGGCAACTTGCCCTAAAGTGGAGACATGATATGTCTGCCAAAGTCTGCCCAAGGTATTCTCAGACATATTAACTAAAACACAACAAACACAGCTACACTGTAAATCCAAAGAAGCATGTTACAGATAAACACTACTGTTTTTACTAAACAGGATATAGCTATCAATGAGAAAATATTAAACTTACCTCAATCTTTATGTTAAAACACACCATTCTAGTCACATACTGTAACTTACATAATTTAAAATGAACTATGGGGCAGTTAAATCTCTCACACATCCCATAAAATACAGCATTGTACAATATTTCCTGCATTTAGTGGGATATGATTATTCACTACTCACTCTAAAAACATTCAGAAGCAGCAGCTAAAGGATATGACTACCATTAAACTACTGTATAACTTCACAGGTTACAGACAACAAAAAAAGCTAGTTAAGAACCTCCAGACAACAGGGTAATACTACACTGCACACAGGAATTTAACAAAAGTACTGTAGAACAATAATAGTTAATGTCTCGGAAATAGTGACGTCCCTTTTCATTTTCTTCTTTCTACCACCACACAATTCTATTCAGCTCTGGAGAGACATTATGTGGTGAAGGGATAAATCAGG
>JAGKTI010000482.1:105921-133445 GCA_018397915.1 Birgus latro
TATATTTTTTTTTTACACAGTGGGTTAGAGCGCTCCGCTCTGGCCGTAGGGTCGGAGGATCGAATCCACCCAAGGGTCAATGGTAGACATCAGGAGGGGCATCCGGTCATAAAATGCTACACGCTCCAATCCCCAAAAAAAAAAAGGCCGACACATGCAAGCATGTTGCAGCCTTCAAAAACGAAACGAAACGAAACAAAGCCTCAAAACTCCTAAAACTTAAGCTCAATGAAACAATCTGGCAACTGAATGAATAAACTAAATAAGATACATTACATTTAAAGGAGTTAACTGGCAGTCATACCATTTAACACTTTTATTACAAGCAGCCTCACAGCTCCTATAGCATAAGAGAGGGTGAGGGATATTTTAATTGTGCTTTTACATCTGATTTACAACATGAAAGATATTGAAGAGTCTGGCTCAGGGAGTGCCTACTGAAGGACTTAGTATATACTTTTGGATCAATTACAGCTGCCTCCCTTAACCTGAATAATAAGTACCAATACTTGCATGATTAAAGTAAAAACTACATTCTTGTACTGACAGTGTTAATGTGTGACAGGATGGGGTGGTGAGCTGATAACCAAGAGATTAAGAGCTGTAAACACAGTGCCAGTTGCCTTCATGACCAATGAGAATGATCATGTAGCAATTGATGTCAATTTTTCACTACACAAAATTTGATGTACCTTGTATCATCATCATCATCATCATCATTATCCCACCTGAGAGGTGAGTTTAAACAAGATCCATCACCATCATTCTCATTCCCTCAACTAGCTTAACTAGCCAACCTCAGACAGCGCATACTTCCACTAATGCTATTGTCATTAAAAAGGATCTGGATCTGGATCCAGGGAGATACTGGGCAGAACACATAGGATCTGGATCTGGCCCCAAATTTAACTGTTCCTTGACCCATGGCCCACTCTTCCACACAATATTATTGAAATTCACCGAGAACTTTTCGAGATACCGGTAGCTATTGTGCGGGATATGCAGGATCCAGATCTGGCCCAAAATTTAATCAATTCTTTCTTGGCCTATGGTCCACCCTTCCAAAAAATTTCATTGAAATTTACTGTGAACTTATGGACATATTGTGCAGCATACTCCAGAACCGGTTCAGAATCCGCCCCCAAATTTAATCAATCCTTTCTTGGCCCATGGACCAACCTTCCATAAAATTTCATAGAAGTTCATCGAGAACTTTTGGAGATATCGTGTGGACAAATATAACCTCCTCCAACTTCATTGGCAGAGGTAATAACAGAGCGAGGTAGGACAGAGAATCATCCTCATCCTCATCCTCATCCTCATTCCAGCCCTAATTCCAACCTGAGAGGCAAGATGAGGCAGGATCCAAAAATATCAACATCATCACTAATTCACATTTAAAAGTTTAGGTGAGGTGGTATCCAGAAGTATCATCATCATCATTTCTAACTCTTGCCTAAATGATGATGTGAAGTGGAGAAAAAATAAATAAAGGCAGGAGAAAGAAAACACAGAAAAAAAAAAAATCAGGAAAACTATAACTATATAGCCTACATCATTAAAGCATTCAAACCTCTAGTTCCATCTCACAAGCAAAACCATCTGCACTTAAATCTTCTTGCAATTTCTTTGTAGTACTAATAAATTAGTCATTCATATGATAAATCTCTACAAAGCTGTTGTTGTTGTTGCTTAACCCTGTTCTGTCTAGTCAAGCAGACCCAATGACCTTAGGTAAGCAACTGCTTCAGGTACGGTCCAGGACATACATTGTGTACAGAACAAGCACCCCTTGTGGTAGCCAGCATCTCATCTGGGTCAAACCAGGGTCCTTCCACAGCAAGGTGCATGGAAATACAGTACACTCTCCTAGTATGTGAGCTCTGAGTATGCAAAATGCCTAGTGCGCGAGGACCTATTTTTAATTATTTTTTTATATGTTCCTAACCACAGTACGCAAATCAACCCACACAACGTGAGGCGCCAGGAGAAAAACAATGTTTTCCAGTGTAAACCCTGAGTGTGGCACCTGCTCTCCACTACGCACCACCCTCATCACCCAATTCTATAATAACATTTAGATTCACATGAATAACGTTTATTTCACAAATGCCAAGTTGTTATACTACAAACCAGTGGAGGTGGAGGGAACGGCAGTGGCCGAGTCAGGGGAGGTGGTGAGGGAAGGATCCTCCATCTCCTCCTCGCTATTGCTCACATTTTCGGAAATTTCCTTCACCTCTTCTTGTTCGTCTGTTTCATTCCTCATCTTGTTATGGACATATGTCCATGGGGTGGCCACAAACAAATCGCCTCAATGTCACCCTGTCCCCTGCCATTTTACTGCCCTCCCCCCAGCTCACATGCCTCTCACTCATATAACTCTCCACTCCATCTCCTCCTCAGCCCTCCCCTCCCTCTCCTCCCATCCACCTCTCTCACATACACTCTTCTCATTAGTCTCCTGCTCTCCATCCTCTCCACATGGACAAACCACTTCAATGTATTTGTCCTAACGCTTTCTATCACATCCACACCATGACGTTCCTTCACTTCCTCATTTGTAAGTCTGTCTCTCCATGTAAGTCGACATGCTCCACTCAAACAACTCATTTCCCCTGCTCTAACTCTTGACCTGTGTCCTTCCAAGTCCAAGCTTCACTTCCATACATTAGAGTTTGTATCACATTACAATCATGCAGCAACTTTTTAACTTCCATCACTTCCCCATTTCTTATCAATGTTTTCAAAGAACCAGCAACCTTTCCTTCTTGTTGTACCCTTTCAAGCACTTCACCCTACAAACTTCCATCCTTACTCATCACACTACCCAAGAACAGTACTTAACTGCACTCATATTTTCCATTTCTTCATCCTCACTGTAGCCCACAATCAATTACTTCATTTCTATTTAATACCATAACTTTACTCTTCCCTACATTCACCTTTAGATTTTTTCTTATACACTCTCTCAAACTCCTTCACCAAGCCTTGCAGTTCCCTTTCACCTTCACTTTTCAAAACAGAATCATCTGCAAACAATACAGGAAGTTTCCAAATGCTGGCCTCTCTCATTAAGGCTGCTCCAACATCCACTGTTTTTCCCCTATACTGTATCTTTTATAACTCCATTCACATACAGAGACTGAACAACCATGGAGACATGACACATCATTTAAATCAACACCAGTATTTACTGTCAATACACCACAACTAGTATTGCACACACTAGTGTACAACTGCTTAATTATGGTCAATTTTTGTCATACACAATAAAAACACGCGAACCAGGCCACAGTAGGCCTATGAGCTAACTCCTATTTCAGCTCAATTAAAATCTGGCATGCACTTCTAATACGGCACTCATTTATAAACACTATGTACCTGATGTGGTGAACTATAACACTGCATATTATGAAACATCACTAATATAACCACTAACCCGATTAAAATGCACTTACAGAGAGCGAGAGGAGGGTCACCCCTTTCCACAGCCTCCAGCGTATTACTGCCAGTGCCACTTCCCTCGGTTATTTCTTCACCCTCCACGCGCTTCTCTTCCCGCCAGAATTCAGTGCCAACAATAAGAACATCGTCGGCACGTGAACACCTGGCCACGCTTAGGTATACTTTGGCGTAATGAGTGCCAACCTCCAGTGTGGACGAATGGGGTGCCAGCTGTGCCACATATCTAACATATCTTTCTATGAGCTTGAGAGGAGGAGGGGAGGGAAACTATACAGACGCCATCTTGCAACACTTCCTTAGCGCCATATTGCAGCACCACATCCTTTTAACGTGTAAAGAAAGGCTTCATTTATGTAAAGCTGTGAGATCAGTAATATGAAAAAAAGCGATGAAAGAATAAAAACAAATGTATAGGAAAACTGACGAGCACAGAAAGCTAGACGGTCATTATAAACAGGGTGAAAGAAAAAGTGTAAAAAACACTTGTGAATGAACAATGTTTGTTTTCATGGAACCTTCCATTAATCTTCAGCAACAACTATCAGGATGATGCCAAAAGATACAGTCGGCATTTGGTAGCTTACTATTTACCAGACTACTTACGAGGTATGCTAAGGACCCTAGACGAGGAAAAGTTTGGTTTGGTTTGGTTAGGTTAGGTGGGGAGTCAGAATTCTGTCTGACACCTACCAATCTATCTATCTGCCTACAAACCCATACATTTATCTCCCAAGTCTTCTATCCACCTATCAGTCCAACTGTCTGCAAACCAACCTGTCTATCTGTACCTAGCTATTTTTCTATCTACCAGCCAATCTACGGTATGTACCTACCAGGCCATATCTATTTATTGTACGTATCAAACCTTTTATAAACCTACCACCCTATCTCTGTCTACCTGTTAACCAACCCATATCTACTTACCCGCTAAAGACCTCATATCACTGGCCTTTGCCTCCTCCCCCCCTATTCTTCCATCCTTTCGTCCCTCCTCCTAATTCTCATCCTTAACCTCTTTTTAGCCTCGTTCCCCTCCCTACATTACCCTCCTCCACATCCTCTTCCATTCTTTCTTCCTTCGCCGTCCTTCTCTTCATCCCTCTAGTAGCAGAGCTGTAAAATTAGTAATACACAGTGACGTAAGCAAAGGGGTGTCCATCTTTGAAATATGTTCTAGTCACTCCAAATTTTCAGGAGAATGCTTCGAGAGTAGTGTTTGAAATGGTCCAGTGTATTTGGGGGGTCAGCACCTTCGACATTGGCGGCCCTTCAAGTCGGGGAACGATGCTGGGTGCTGTAAACCGTCTGCTGTAAATATTTTTGAAATCAGGCCAATATGTGGCCATATGCAGTGGGTAGTAGATACCAAAGCACTATTCAAGGATCGAGGATGTAGTATTCCCAGTATAATACACAATTTTACCTCAACTATTAGGCGGCCATTAGGGCTGGGATGATGATGTTGATAATCGACTCGACCATATCCCAGCTCATAAGTGGAGATGGTGATAAGTGGAGATGGACACGGAGCCTGGAGCGAGGTTCTCTTTCTAGACCCGGTTTGTCTCTTTTAAGGCATTCAATGGGAACAGGGCATAAAACTAAGTGCAACAACCTTACTCGCATATTACCACAAATAACAATACTGTTACAATGTGTATGGCACCCTTTACAAGGATATAATGTCACACACGGATAGACAGGGCCGGAGGACTTGGCAACAGGAGGGTGTGACTGGGGCTTGCTGCAGTATGAGGCCCAGTAGTAGTGGAGGGCCAAGGTCAGCGTCCTGCGTCAGGTGGCCCTAGCGTCGTCGGGGCTTCCGGGGTCTGTGTCAGGAGGCCGACCCGTCGTCATCTCGTCCGGGAGTGGTGAGAGGGCTGTGATAGGTGGTGCACCCTTCCTCTAGAGTACAGGGCTCGGGCCTAGGGGCTGGGCCTGAACCGGGAGAATAGGCGCGGTTGCCTGTGCTTACCCTGCCAGCGAAGAGGTCATCGCGTGGGGCTAGGGAGGTCTCGCCCCAGGGTCCTGGGGACGCCTCGGCTGGTCCTGGGACTGCGGTCTCGCTGCTGAGCCTCCGTCAGGTGTTGGCTGCGGCAGCTCAGGGCGACAGACCCCGGCAGAGGCTGGGGCCGCCGGGGGTCGAGGGAGAGGGCTAAGACTCCTGACACAAGCAGGGGTCCTTCCCAGGCCTCCTCAAACTGCTGGTCGAGGTGAAGGATGTCCCAGTGGGGAAGCAGCAAGGTGGCCGTCTCCTAGGTGAGGCAAGGTGGCCGTCACCGTTCCTCCTTTTGTAGAATTACAGCAAGGGCGGCTAGTGTCCGACTCCTCCACATGTGCGGCAAGGTGGCCGTCACCCGGTGTGAGCGAGTGCGGGAAGGTGGCCGTCACTATACCTCCTTTGTGGAGTTATAGCGAGGGCGGCAAGGTGGCCGTCTCCTCCCCGCATCCGGCAAGGTGGCCGTCACCCGGTGTGGCTGAGGGAGGAAAGCAGCAGGTGGGCGGCTGGTGGCCGACTCCAGGGTGCTGTCTGGGGCTAAAGGAGTAGCCCCACCCTGAACCTGCCGACGTCTGGTCCGGTGGAGCCTAGCGGATGGTTACCTGAGCGCGAGAGGGGCACACGTGAGAGTTGCAGTTGTGCCCGTCTGGTATGGTGCCCACACCGCTCATTTCAGCTCCCTGGGTATCTCATCCTGGGGCTGGTGTCTTGTCCAGGTAGGGTTGATGGGGAGCTTTGGTATTTCGCCGTGTGTCGAGGCTCTGCATTTCAGTGATAATGATGATAATGTTTCTGGTTCCAATCTCAGATGCATTTATATAAGAAAATCATATCTCCTCTTTTCCTTCTCTCCTGCAGTGTTGGTAGATTCAGTTTTTCTACTCTTTCTTCATAGTTTGGATTCCTTAAGCTTGGTACCCATCATGTAGCTGCCGTTTGTACTTTTTTAGTCTTATCCACGTGTTTTTTGAGATGAAGATTCCAGACTACTGATGCTCATACTCCAGGGTTGGTCATGACGTTATCATCTTTCTCAGCGTGTCTTCATTTATATATGTGAATGCTATTCTCATATTAGCAAGCAGTGTATACATGTTACGTACCTTCTCACTGATGTGGTCAGCTAGAGATAGTCTGTTACTGAAAATCACTCCTAGGTCCTTCTCCCTTTTTGATATCTGTAGGGTTGATCTTCCTAACTTATAACCCCAATCTAGTCTTTTCTCGCTTTTACCAAACTTAATTACATGATACATGCCACATTAAAGTCCATTTGCCATTTATTGCTCCATTCATTAAGCTTATTTAATTCCTCTCGCAGCTCTGCAAGAATCTGTGTTAGTAATTTTCCTTTGTAATTTTGCATCATCCGCAAACATATTTAGATAGATTCCATTTCCAGTGTTACTGTCTGTGTTATTTATATATGCTAAAAACATAACTGGTGCCAACACTGAGCCCTGTGGCACTCCGCTAGTCACTTCCCTCCAAGATGAATACAGTAATTTCCCCTTAATACTGTTCTCATTTCCCTTTTTCTGAGAAAATCCTGCATCCAACAGTACAGATTGCCTTAGATACCTCCTTGACAGTACAGTTTCCATAAGTCTTTGGTGCGGTACTCTGACAAATGCTTTCTTGAATTCTAGATAGATACTTTCCACCCATCCTTCTCTTCTCTGTAAAGTTTCTGTAAATCTATCATAGTAGCTTAATAGATTAGTAACACATGATTTTCCCTTTCTAAAACCGAACTGCCTTTCTGTTATCATACTGTGTTCTTCTAGATGGTTTACCCAAACTTTTCTAATCAGCTTTTCTAGTATCTAACATACAACACTGGTCAGTGATACTGGTCGGTAGTTTAGAGGATTCTGTCTATTCCCTTTCTTGAATAGGGGAACAATGTTTGCTTTCTTCCAAATATCCGGTAGTTTAACTTGGCCTAAGGATTTCTTGAATATCAAATACAATTGTCTGCTTAACTCTTCTGCACATTCATGTAGCACCCAAGCTGAAATTTCGTCAGGACCATTTGGTTTTCCTTTGTCTAATTTACTTAACTCATCATGTACTTAGTGGTAGGTGGTGGCGACCATCATCCACTCACTTGATGTAGTGCTGCCTACTTCTTCCTTAGCCTTTATCATTCTTTTTCTGTGCCTGCCCTCCTCTCTTCCTATTTCTCCTATATTTCCTGTCACTTCTTACTGCTTTTCTTTCCTTTACAGGTGGCATTACATTGAGTGACAAGCCAAATGGTTTCCTGTAAGCCAAGAAACCATTTACAACGCTGGGTGGTAACCATATAACCAAACCATACGTGCTCCCTACGTGTCAACAAGTGGGTTGGTGGAGGGTTAGTGCCCCTCCCCATAAAAAAGAATAACTCAAAGTCAAATGGCCACCCCTTACGGGATTATGGTGTCTGGCAATAGATAGATAAATAGAGAGATCATGTACTTCTTTTTCGGACATTTGTACTCGTATATCTGGTAGTACGCGTGGGCATGCATGTTACATATCATCACTTTCAAAATTATTTTCTTTTGTTAAAACTGATTGGAAGTGTGTGTGTGTGTGTGTGTGTGTGTGTGTGCCAGTGGTCATGTGGCACTACTAATCCTACACCTGAATGCAAGGGTGTTGTCTGTCTACCCCACCTCCCCCGATGCACACACACACACACACACACACACACACACACACACACACACACACACACACACACTCACCGCTCGCTGGCGCAGTGGTAGCGTTCTCGCTTGCCATCTGGTAGACGGAAGTTCGCCTCGCTCAGGTTGCGAAAAGTTTCACTGACGAAGTGGGTGGTTGCTGTCCCCCTTGAGCAAGGGGATGGGTGTGTGCGTGTGTGAAGGTCACAGCCTTGCCCATAGATCGGACTATATGAGCTCTCAGCTCCCTTCCGGGAGGGTAAAAGCTGACGATCACTACCATCAAGTGATCCTGACCGACCCGGTGAGTTACACACACACGCGACTAAACACCGCACACCGTGGATAAAGAGATACGACTTTGATAGAGCCTCTGTGGTACAGTGGTAAAGTGTGCATTTTCGTGCACTGAAGAACGAGGGTTCGGGCCCGGCCAGGGTGATAAACTTTGGGAGTGTTCTTCCGACTAAGTACTGCTTTGGCGGACATAAGGGGTGCTGTGGTTGAACCCAAGATCGCATCCAGTATGCTTGCACCCAGTCGGCTTGCGTGGGCCGATTACACCTGGTTCACAGACTACACACACATCCAAAGCAACTCCAACACAACACTCACACTTACAAGCACTTCTCACCCTACACACAGTCTCTGCAGAGCACCACATGTTGGTGGAAGTGGAGCCTGATACACCAGAAAGAATAATTATCAGTTCTCAAGGTTACAGTTATTATCAAGGTCACTGGGCAAAGTCATCTCAAATGGTTTAGATCTGATCTGAAGTAAAGTTGGTGGAAGGGTGAAGAGTTAGGCAAGATTTCATTCTTGCTTTCTCCAGATGATTTTATGCAGTCAAGGAAACACGCTGAACAGAAGTTAAGTATAACCTTAATTAACCTTTCACTACAAGAGGTCTACGTTAAAATGAACAGTATCACTGGCATAGGTGTAGTGGAGAGGGTACGAGTAGGTGTCGATGGATGGGGAAAGGCGGGAAGGGAGGAGCAAGATGGGGCCAAGTCTTGTTTTGGAGGGGCATAATGCTGCACCCCTAACTACGCCACCGATAGTAAGGTGTAATAAGCAAAATAAATCGCTCTGGAAGAGATGTTATGGAGTTTTCTCAGCCTGCGAGAATACTGGCTTCTTTCCTCGAAGGGTAAGGGGAAGTTTTTTTTTTTTTTTTAAATGACTAACAACAAACATTGGTGCACACAGTGAAGTGCATTTGGAATTACAAGCACAGTGAAGCAGTGTACTTATCGGACTACACATTGAAATGCTGTACATTGATAATGAAATACTGAATTACACAGTGATATCTATACAAGGTATTTCTGTCTCTTACCTATGTATCTATGTATCTGCTTAGCTATCTATGTCTATCTGCCTGTCCGTATGTTTGTGTCTATGTCTATCTGCCGACCTGTCTTGTACGTCCATATGTCTAGCTATCTCTTTATCTAGCACCATTTATCTACTATCTGTGCAGCTGTTCATCTGTGTACCTGTCGATCTTTGTACGCATCTGTCTATCTATTCATCAATCAATCAATCAATGTATGTACATACCTGCCTGTCTACGTACCCGTCTGTCTATCTACCTATATCTACGTATTTACCTGTTAGTCATTATCTATCTATCTGTCTACATCTTAATATAACACTATATAATTCATTAAAGATTTAATTACAGTACACGATGTAATGAAATGATTTATAGTTAATGTTCTACACAATAAAGTGCATATACTGGTCTACGTATAGGTTGGTAACTAACGCTTGCTGTTTATCAGAAGGAAGTGGCTCGCATTGATAACGCACATAATATAATTTTAGCCTCACAACAAAGTGTGGTATACGCCCCCAGTTTAACATTTATACAAAATAAATAAAAGTATTACCGAAATGGAATCAATATGTTCGTGCATTGATCCAACACATGCTCACAAATTTAGATATATTGGAGACATACGGTACGGTAATGCAAAAACTCCTGATATATTGCGTTTGATATAGATCAGTGTAAATCTAGTACGTTTATATTTTTCTTTCATCACATTTCAGCCACCAAAATGATTTTTATATGCATTTCAATGGTAATCTGATAAGGTTAGCGCTCATCGGATTTCAAATTTTGGCGGGGTGGAACTCGCCATCTGTTGGCCAACAAGAAAACTAAATTTCTGTTTACATTTTCCATTTCGCGAGTTTTAAATGACGCGCCCGGGTTGTTTTCCGATCAGCAAGTGAAATACTCAATAATTTGATATGATGCACTATTATTTCTGTCTAGAAAAGTGTTTCGCTATAATAACACTAAGAAAAAAACATAACACTTGCTAATAAGGAAATATTTAAAATAAGTTCGGGTGAAAAGGGCCCAGCGCCACTAGCACCATCTCTTGCCACCCGAGGGAAGTAATGAAGAAAGGAGCGGTGTTGCTGCACGTTTTCCCGCCATATTACCTCTGCTACTATTATTTCATGCGTTTTTTAGACGACGGAACACAATTTTGATATGTGAACCTCCAACTATACAAACTCTGGTCGCAATACAACAGTTTAACGCGTGGAATTAGGCTTAAATCAGGTGAGTGGGCCGGGAGGAACTTAAAACTTGTGACATTTGTGATCAGAGCCATCTCTTGCAGAAACTTACTATCACAGCCAGGGACACCTATGACATACCTCTTTCCTCCTCTAAATATCCAATCAGACACCATTTGTTCGTTTCTTTCAGCCCGTTGGCGTTTTAGAGGGAGATTAGGTTAGGGAAGAGTATGGGGAAATATGGAGGACGCGGAGATAACGTGCCCCACCTTTTTTTTTTTTTTTCGCTCACCATAACTTTCTTCGGCATTTTCATTTCTCCCCAACTCCTCACGGCAGCAGTGATGGGGGAGGAATGAATGATGATTAAGCTGAGGAAAATGTGGGGACAGTTAAGGGCCATGTTGGCCATATTTTACGTGAGAATGACCCCGGAAGAAACGCCCTGTAAGGCTCATTTTGGGACAGTCACTGCACCCTGTCAGCGAAGATTTTTTGTAATATTCCGAGCACTTGTTTTCTGTTGCCACCCACTTGATGACAGGCTAATAAAAAGCACCATAAAGCAGACGTAGTTTGACCTAATTCACTCGTGATTTACCTACATCGCTGATTATCGGGGTGAGTCTACTTTTCAATGAACTGAATGATCGAGGTGTAAGAATGACGACTTGGTTCTTTGATTTCAAGTTTTGGGTTGCTTCTTCGTTTTTATCAACAGTTGTAGCACCACGCAATTATTTTTGATACTCGTGGATTTTAGTGTTACAGAAATTAGGGGGATCTGTTAAACCTGTTCAACCTGGATGGTTTTCTGAACTTGCCTTTGTGAAATTTCAGTTTTAGGTTACTTCTGAGTCTTTTATCAACATTTGTAATGTGCTCTGCAATTGTGAATGCTCTATTCTTAATATTACAGTAATTAAGATGGATGTAGTAATCAGACTGTACAGGTTGGAAGATTTTCTGAATTTGGGTGTGTGAATAATGGTTTTGTGTTATTTACAGTTTTGATTAGCATTTACACTTATGGTGAAAACATAATTTTAGTTAGGTTAGATAACATTAAGTTAGAATTGATTAGGTTGGGTTATGAAAATGTAGTTTAGGTTTGGATAAATCAGTACTAGTAAGGGCGATTTCATGCCAAAAACGATGTTGAAAGATGACCTCCATCTGTCTTTGGTGCACATAAGGTGGCATCATCAGTGTCATGGGAAATTGTATTAAAAGAATGCCATGTAGGGCCTTGGTAAAGAAAAAACTGAAGAAAACTGCAAAATAAGGCAGTGCTGTTTCTCCTATCTATCTATTGCCAGATGCCACAGTCCCACAACGGGTGACCATTTGACTTTGAGTTATTTATTTTACAGGGAGGGGCACTAACCTCCACCAGCCACTTGTTGATACATAGGGAGCATGTATGGTTTACTCACCTGGTTGGCTACCCCATTACAGTTTAACAGTATGGCTCGGTAGGAATCTGCTTTTTAAGAAGCAGGGCAGCCCATACCTGCTGGCACGCCAGCCCCATGCCCTATACACATCATCATCTGAATATACTGTTGATTAGGGGCTGAGTTTTGTGCCATATGCAGGGTTGATAAACTACTTGAAGGACTTCGAATTATGAATCGTAGTTATTCAGTATAATCAAACAAGATGTGACCTAGATGTGAGTGGAGGGACTTTTTAAATGAAGTAACTGAATCGGCGCTAACAGTGTTATCAGACAGAGAATTCCAGAGGTCTATGGTCTGGTTATATGGTTACTACCCAGAGTTGTAAATGGTTTCTTGGCTTACAGGAAACCATTTGGCTTGTCACTCAATGTAAAGCCACCTGTAAAGGAAAGAAAAGCAGTAAGAAGTGACAGGAAAGATGAGAGAAATAGGAAGAGAGGAGGGGAGGCACAGAAAAAGATGATAAAGGCTAAGGAAGAAGTAGGCAGCATTACATCAAGTGAGTGGATGATGGTCACCACGCCCTGTTTCTCCTTGATTACCAAAAATACGGTAGCAAGAGTAAATGGTATTTATATGGAACACCGCAGCCCTTGTGAATTAGACTAGGTTATTGCTGTAATAGTATTTTTGGATAAGTTAGGTTAGATTCTGTACTACTTTTTCCTGGTAAAAAAAAATATATATTTATATATCCCCCTAGACAAAATTTGTTGCTGTAACCAAACCCGTGGGAATAGTGGTCTTCCAATTAATTACTCAGAATATACTCATACATGCACCACAAAATTGAAGATGAAGTTCTTGTTATTACTGAGGCTTCAGGCTCATCAGAAGATGAGCCTGGTGAGCAGGTTAAAGTTGCCCATTTCCTGTACTCCATCCTCCTTCTCATTGGGGATAGGGAAGTTGAGGAATGTTTGTTTAACTGGGCAATTTCCCTGCCAGGTTATGTAGGTGCCATGGTGTGAAGGTGTCCCTCTCAGAATGTAAAAAAAATTAAAAGGTTCCTATAACAGTAATTAGAGGAAACTACTATGTAATGATACTATTTTGTCTCTCTCTCTCTCTCTCTCACTCCAGATATAACTACCAGTAGTATAAAAGACTAGGTATTTGCTGCTGATTCACTAATATCGTGTTGCACTGCAGATTGAGGATGGGCCGTGGGGACCACCTAACGATCCTCTATCCACCGGGTTGCCGTGAAGTCACTGAGGATGTTGGGCCAGACGAGCTTATCCGTCGCCTAAAGACACTGGCACACACACTACAGTCCATGGGGCAGGATGATGGGGCGTATCAGGTTAGTTGAATTGAACCAAGCCCTGTGTTGTTGCTGGTACAGTAAAACTCCAGTGTAATGATGTAATTGGTTAGGTAAAAACCCATCGTTAGGCGGGGTATCATATATCGGGGTAGTTTTAACATGTAAAGGAATGAGATGCGTTTTTCAGCCTTGGTTTTCCCCCCCCAACCAAATCCAAAACCCACCCATATGAGCCCCCAAACAAGTTTAAAGCCAATCTAAATGGCCTAACAGCTGTAAAGGAAGCTAACCTAAGCCTAACACCTGTAAATGACCCACTAAAACCAACAAATAAAATCTGAAAATTGCCAAATATAAGTCTGGAAAAAATCAAGCTCAGTAAACTGTACCCCAGAATGACCGTGTTCACTCCACCTATGGCTAAAACACATTAATCTAAGTCTAAAAACAGTTTATAAATCAACCTAAACATGCAATATGTCTAAAATATACAGAATCGGTAAAAAAAACAAAAACAAAACCGATTGTTAAACCAAGGTTTGGTCATCGTTAGGCAGTATTTCTACCCCCATCATAAAGTCAGGATATTGCATCAAGGGGTATTGTTTATCGAGGCATACCTGTATTCATCACACATTGCCTTCAGTTCATCAGTATGGTGGCAGTTTTAGGTCAGAGTGTACTGCTTTAAAAGTGTTACGGTTCTAATCTACATGGTAGCTGAAGGTTTTTCTATCTTGTAAGCCCTTCCATGGACAAATGAATGGTCTCATGGTCTCATAGCTTAAAATGTCTGGTATGTGGTAGCCTAGCCTTGAGCCCCGCAATGATCCAAAAGGGTAATAAGGGCAGGCTGTTAATATTGTCTGTCCTGTTGCCATGTGACCCTCTTGCTCAGCCTCCTCCCCATTTTTTTTTCCCCCAGAAATATTCTAAGGTGTTGAGAATGTTATTTCAAATAGCAGATATTCCCTTGTTGGTAGTATTAGAGCTCTCTTAGGCAATTTTTCTGTTGTATACTGCAGTCTTAACAAGAAAATAATGTCCTAAAAGATAACATACAGGACATAATGTGCTGTACTAGTCATTGCCTTGTAACTCTTTTCCTCACCACTTGCCCCACATTGCAGGAGTATGTGCCACTGGCCATGCACATAGCAGATGACTTCTTCTTGTCTTACCCAAGCCGTGATGTGCAGTTGCTTATTGCCTGCTGCATTGCTGATGTCTTGAGAGTGTATGCACCTGAGGCCCCATACAAGGACCCTACACAAGTCAAGGTAGGTTGATGAAGAATGCTGGAATTTGGTGTATAGTCTGGTAAGCTTTTATAATGTTAGGTTTTAGTCTGTTGTCATCCTTTCTCTTATGCACTTTCTCTGCTTTTGGAGTTGCTTTGATGTGCCTATCTTGCACCATTTCAGAATAGGATGTTGTATGCATAATGAGCAGAAATAAGTATCAAGCAGTAAAATACACTTATCCCCCACTATTCAGCAGGGATGTGTTCCATAAAAAGGGGTTGAATAACTAATTGCTTGAATAACGAGCTGATTTTTCCCATAAGATTGTTAAGAAATAGGTGGTTTAGGTTCCTGACCACTTTCATTACTCAAAAAGTATTTAAAATAGATGGAAAAAATACTGGTATATATGAATGAAAGTGACACAGTGATTTGAGGTGTTCTCTAAACCTTTGTTCTAAGGGAAAATTATGTTAGGAGGAGAGAGGTGAAAAGATTAGTAAGAGAGTGGATGAGGAGTTTGGAAGGAATTTGAGTGCAAAGTGGAGGGAATGTAAGAAAATGTTCTGGAAGGAGGTAAAGAGAGCTAGACAGGGTGCCAACGAAGTCAGTGGGGGTGTGAAAGATAAAAATGGTAGATTACTAGTGGAGAAGGGAGAAAAAGTAAACAGATGGAGAGAACACTTCAATGAACTGTTGAACATAGAGAATGAAAGTAATGCAAGTATAAGTGGCTGGGGAATGGCAGGGAGAAGGAGGGTTGTGAGAAGAGAGGAAGAAATCACCAGGATGGAAGTGGTGGAAGCAATGAAGAAAGTTAAAATGGGGAAAGCCCCAGGAATTGATGGAGTGTGTGGTGAAATGCTGAAGCATGGGGGAGAGATAGTAATAGATTTTTTTTTTTTTTTTTTTTTTTTGGCCTGGGAGGAGGGTAGAGTCCCAGAGGATTGGAAGTCAGGTATAATTATTCCTCTGTACAAAGGAAAAGGGGAAAAAGCAGTGTGTGGTAATCATAGGGGCATTTGCCTTCTCAGTGTAATAGGAAAAATATATGGTAGGATACTTATTGACAGAGTTAGGGAAATTACTGAGGAATTAGTTGGAGAAGAACAAGGAGGTTTTAGGAAGGGAAGAGGTTGTGTAGACCAGATATTCATTCTTAGATCCTTAGTGGAAAAGTTTCTAGAGAAGGGCAAGAAGTTGTATGCAGCCTTTATGGATCTGGAGAAAGCATATGACAGGGTGGATAGACAAGGTTTGTGGAAGGTATTAAGAATATATGGAGTGGATGGGAAGTTGTTGAAGGCAGTGAAGAGTATGTATGAGGGTGCTAAGGCTGCAGTGCGTGTGGATGGCAAACTGAGTGAATCTTTCCATTTGAAGGTTGGATTGAAACAAGGATGTGTCATGTCTCCATGGTTGTTCAATCTGTATATGGATGGGGTTATAAAAGAGATACAAGGTCGGGCAGTGGATGTTGGAGCGGCCCTAGTGAGAGAGGGCAGTGTTTGGAAACTACCTGTACTGTTGTTTGCAGATGATACTGTGTTGTTGAGTGAAGACGAAGGGGAGCTGCAAGGCTTGGTAGATGAGTTTGGGAGAGTGTGTAAGAAACAGAATCTAAAGGTGAATGTGGGGAAGAGTAAAGTGATGGTCTTCGAGAGAAGTGAAGCCAGTGAGTGTACAGTGAGATTGGATGGGAAGGAAATGGAGAATGTGAGTGAATTTAAGTACTTGGGCAGTGTGATGAGTAAGGATGGTAGTCTGGAGGGTGAAGTGCTCGAAAGGGTACAGCAGGGAAGGAAGGTTGCTGGTTCGTTGAAAGCAGTGATAAGAAACAGGGAGGTGAGCATGGAAGTGAAAAAGTTGTTACATGACAGTATTGTGATACCAACTCTGACATATGGAAGTGAAGCTTGGACCCTGTTGGAAGGACAGAAGTCAAGAGTGAGAGCAGTGGAAATGAGTTATTTGAGAGGAGCATGTGGAGTCACATGGAGAGACAGACTAACAAATGAGGAAGTGAAGGAGCGTTGTGGTGTGNGGGGAGAGATAGTAATAGAATGGATGTGGAAGGTGTGCAGATTGGCTTGGGAGGAGGGTAGAGTCCCGGAGGATTGGAAGTCAGGTATAATTATTCCTCTGTACAAAGGAAAAGGGGAAAAAGCAGTGTGTGGTAATCATAGGGGCATTTGCCTTCTCAGTGTAATAGGAAAAATATATGGTAGGATACTTATTGACAGAGTTAGGGAAATTACTGAGGAATTAGTTGGAGAAGAACAAGGAGGTTTTAGGAAGGGAAGAGGTTGTGTAGACCAGATATTCATTCTTAGATCCTTAGTGGAAAAGTTTCTAGAGAAGGGCAAGAAGTTGTATGCAGCCTTCATGGATCTGGAGAAAGCATATGACAGGGTGGATAGACAAGGTTTGTGGAAGGTATTAAGAATATATGGAGTGGATGGGAAGTTGTTGAAGGCAGTGAAGAGTATGTATGAGGGTGCTAAGGCTGCAGTGCGTGTGGATGGCAAACTGAGTGAATCTTTCCATTTGAAGGTTGGATTGAAAGAAGGATGTGTCATGTCTCCATGGTTGTTCAATCTATATATGGATGGGGTTATAAAAGAGATACAAGGTCGGGCAGTGGATGTTGGAGTGGCCCTAGTGAGAGAGGGCAGTGTGTGGAAACTCCCTGTACTGTTGTTTGCAGATGATATTGTGTTGTTGAGTGAAGACGAAGGGGAGCTGCAAGGCTTGGTAGATGAGTTTGGGAGAGTGTGTAAGAAATGGAATCTAAAGGTGAATGTGAGGAAGAGTAAAGTGATGGTCTTTGAGAGAAGTGAAGCCGGTGAGTGTACAGTGAGATTGGATGGGAAGGATATGGAGAATGTGAGTGAATTTAAGTACTTGGGCAGTGTGATGAGTAAGGATGGTAGTCTGGAGGGTGAAGTGCTCGAAAGGGTACAGCAGGGAAGGAAGGTTGCTGGTTCGTTGAAAGCAGTGATAAGAAACAGGGAGGTGCGCATGGAAGTGAAAAAGTTGTTACATGACAGTATTGTGATACCAACTCTGACATATGGAAGTGAAGCTTGGACCCTGTTGGAAGGACAGAAGTCAAGAGTGAGAGCAGTGGAAATGAGTTATTTGAGACGAGCATGTGGAGTCACATGGAGAGACAGACTAACAAATGAGGAAGTGAAGGAGCGTTGTGGTGTGGTTGAGGACGTGATGGGAAGCGTTAGGAGAAACACGTTAAGGTGGTTTGGGCATGTGGAGAGGATGGAGAGCAAAAGATTGACGAGGAGAGTGTATGTGAGTGAGGTGGAGGGGGTGAGAGGGAGGGGGAGGCCGAGGATGAGATGGAGTGGAGAGGTATATGAGAGAGAGGGGTGTGAGTTGGGAGCGTGGTAGTGAAATGGCAGGGGACAGAGTGACATGGAGGCGATTTGTTTGTGGCCCCCCCCCCATTCGGGATTGAGGCGTCTGGCAATAGATAGATAGATAGACTACATACATCTCAGATGATTGACATTTGATTTTTGATTTAAAAAAATATTGGAGAACAAACAAAATATACCTACCTTATGATATTCAAGAAAGCCGCCTGAACATCTTCAATAGCGTGTCTATTGCCGAGCCTGCCGACTGGACATGACGTCACCACACCAAACTTAAATGTATTCAGTTTAAAACCATAAATAGCAGTGGAAGTGTAACTGGAATTGCTGAAACCTAACTGGGGGGGGCTTTGCCCCCAGGACCCCCCCAATGATTATAACCTACCTAACCTAGTGCAAACTAAGATGTGCATTCCGTGAAATTGGTGCCAAAACAGTATAATGCCTTCAGAGCGTTCATTAATCATTGGCGCAGTTGTCACCAGGGTTGCCATTTGGTATTTTTCATTACCAAATAAGGGCCAATTTGGTAATGAAAAATTTGTTTGGTAATGAAGCAGCATGATCCATTACCACACGGATTTTTCACGTGTATGAAGATACAGAGGATGGAGAGAGTGGATTGTCTGGTCTCTTTAATGCTAGCCTACATAGTGCAAAAATAATCAACATACTGTTAATTATAAGGTGAGTGATTGTTTCCACATGTATATATAATTAATAAAGAATAAATGCATGCTTTAAGAATTTGGTAATGAAAAGTTAAATTTGGTAATGAAAATTGGGGAGTTTGGTACTGTGGCCGAGTTCAGATTTGGCAACCCTGATCGTCACCCGAACATGCGATGGCAAAACACTCACTCAGGTTGATGAGCACATGACTGCGCTTGACAGGGGTAATAGTAGGGGTCTTGGGTGGAGCCATGGTGGTCCTGTAGTATTCCATGAGGCCAAAAAGAAATGCAGACGGATGAAGGGGCTAAATGTCGAAACAACAAATTGTTGAATAACGATCTGTCAAAAAACGAGGGTTTGGCGTACCAGCCAATTTTCAGTTAGGGTTTCAGTATGTTTAGCCATTTTAGTACATTGATTTTCTTTAATTGTTGCTACTAACAGGTCATTTTATTCACTAATAGGAGAGACCTCATGCAGTCATCGCATTAAAATAATATATGGTACTTTTTCCCCTCGACACTCTACTTTCCGCATATTTTGCACATTTATCTTATTGTCTAGCATTGCACGCAGGTACTTAAACTTTCTTACCAGTTCAGATCTCCCCATTCACTGTAACATCACACTGGGAATCACCTCTCTCAACAACCATCACTTTACTCTTATGTGGCTGTAGACATTTATTTGTCTCTTTCTTGTCAGACAATCTTCATGTTCCTCATCAAGCAGCTGGGAGGGCTGAAGGACCCCAAGGATCCAGCTTTCAAGCGTTACTTCTACCTCCTGGAGAACCTTGCGTATGTCAAGTCCTTCAACATGTGCTTTGAGCTGGAGGACTGCCAGGAAATATTTTGCAAGCTGTTCAAACTTATGTTCAATATTGTTAAGTAAGTCCTGAAGAATTTGTTTTGTTACTGTGGTCTTGCTGTTTTAGTGAGAAATATGCACAGTGATTCATTGACAATTGAAAGGATTCCAGGATTTTATGTTTTATATGGTGCTTCAGTCTGATTGAGCCTCTGCAGGTTTATATCCAAGGAGTGGTTGGGGTTTATTGCTCACATACTGCCACTCAAGGATGAGTGAGGCTGGTCACTCTTAAATGTCAGAACCAACTTGCCTAGCCCTGGTAGCAGCCGTGGCTCAGTGGGTTAGAGCACTCCACTCTGACCGAAGGGTTGGAGGATCGAATCCACCCAAGGTTCATTGGTAGACATCAGGAAGGGCATCCGGTCAATAAATGCTCCACGCTCCAATCTAAAAGTCCTCTACCCAGGGGCAATGCTTTAGCCCTTCGGGGATACTAGGCATAAAATCAGTTTATTATTTATTATTAACTTTCCTAGCCCTGGGCTCCTACGCTCCTCATGGATCTCCACAGGATTGGATGATGATGATGATGAATTTATACTTCAATGGATTAATTACTGGGGAACAAAGATATGGGTGAAAATCTGTGTATCAGATAGGTAATTATATATATTTATATTATTAATTTTTCAGTGATGAGCACAGTGGTAAGGTGAAGTCATTTATGCTGGATGTGCTATGTCCGTTGATCAACGAGAGTGATGTGGTGTCAAATGACCTCCTTGACATCATCCTGTCCAATGTCCTGGAGCCGGCTAAGTCTCAGCGCAAGAATGCCTACCACCTGGCCAAGGAACTGGTGGTCAAGTGCTCGGACACCCTTGAACCATATATTCAGGCAGTGAGTTATTTATACTGTACCGTCTGTTTTCCCAAAGCTTTTTCCTGATATTTTCCCCTTAAATGTACTTAATCATCAGGTGAATGGCATTGTTTAGGTTAGTAAGTAGCCTGTGTCCTTCACTTGGTACAGGATTGTAATATACAGTGATGTTCTAGTGTTATTACACTGCTAAATTATTCAGTACTACATCACAGAATAATGTGGATATATTTATTCTTCCTCTTATCATGTCCCTCATTTCAGTTCTTCAATCACGTGCTGATCTTGGGTCGTGAGGAGAAGACATTGACCATCTCACAGAAAGTGTATGATCTCATCTATGAATTAAACCACATTTGTCCATCAGTCTTGTTGGCTGTGTTACCCCAGGTAAGTGACTATCCGTATTTGTTTTTAGATAGTATATATAATGCTTCATTCTTATAACTCATATATTATGGTACTGTTTTGTTAATAAGGCAGTCATTACCAGGGGAGAATTGGATAATCTAGCAGGAAGTGAATACATGACCATCTAATGTTTTGTCACCCAGCAACCCCCACCACCAGCAGGTACCTGATAGTGATTGTGTTGTATTTACCTGGTTTTGATATACAGGAAACAAGCTACGCTGGTGGGATCCTGTCTCTGTTTCTCGATAAATAAAATTTTGCTTTGAACTCGTTTAAGCCTTTAGACTGGATGATCTCTTTGTCCAGGCTGTTCTATGGGTCTGTGCATCAGTATGGAAAACTATATTTCTTGATATCCTCCAATCAACTTCATGACGTGTAGAGGTGTATGGTATGTAGGAGGACTGCTGGGCCGTGATAGCAGGTTCTAAAGCCTATGCCCAGAGTCGAACACATAAAAAAAGAAAAAAGAAAAAACTCTCCCATCCCATAAAAACAGATCTTCTCTGTCAGTTTTTTCTACTTCCTTCCTGGCTCTGAACACTGCAATCTTGTCGTCCCTCTCTCTCCTTTCCTTTAGGGAAGGCAGGTCTAGTTTTTCCAGCCTTTCCCTGTAAGATAAGATCTACCAGGCTAGGGATCATCTTGGTTGCTATTCTTTGTATTTTCTTGATCTTGTGTATATCTTTCTTTTTGTGTGGGGACCACACTACTGCTGCGTATTCCAACCTGGGACGGATCATGGCCACTGTCAGTTTTTTCATCATCATTTCGTTTTGTTTTGTTTTGTTTTTGAAGGCTCCAACATGCTTGCATGCGTCGGCCTTGGTCACCTAATGGCGGCTCTCCACGCTGCTCGATCCCTGGCAGCCTCCCTGTTCAGTCCCTTAACCCTTAAGTCACACTTAATGACCTCGTCCCATGTCTCTCTCGGTCTACCCCTCCCAACCCCTCCCCCAATATTAACACCTCTCACCCTCTGTACCCAATTATCATCCCCCATCCTCTCCACATGTCCAAACCACCTCAGCCTACCTCTCCTCATCACAACACCAATACACTCTAGTCCCATCCTACCTCTCAACTCTTCAATCGTAAACCCAGCCCCCCCAGGCCTTGCTCGCAGGGACGCACTGCACATCCACCTAATCATTGTCATTTCTGTATGTTTAAACCTGTGAATATCCTCTTCCTTTACTGCTCAGGTCTCCCTACCAAACAGCATCACATTCCTAACACACGCTGCATACAAAGACCCCTTAGCACATAAGGAGAGTCCTCTCAGTGTCAGGAGAGGCAACAGCTCCCTGAACTTCTTCCAACCACTTCTCACCCTAGCAACCGAGCTAACTCCAGCCCCACCTCCGGCACATAACATGTCTCCCAAACAACGAAACTCCTCCACACACTCAAGAGATTCACCTGCAAGTTCAACCCTCTCACGCCTAACAATCTCCACCTGCTCTCCCCGACACACTGCACACATGAAATCAGCATCATCTCACAGTCTACCTCTAATACCACTACATCTCTTGTGCACCCACTTATCACAAACATTACACAAGATGGAATTACTTCCCACACCCTTGTGGCAAACTGCACTTGGCCACTCTCCCTCTCCTCTGATTGTACTGCCACCAACCCTAGATATCATCACTTTTGTTTTATCTGCATTTACCCTTAAGCCCTTGTACCCCATACCATCTCTCCACTTCTTAAATCTTTCCTCCGGCTCCTTTTCATTCTCTGCAATCAACGCCAAATCATCAGCATACAGCATCTCCCGTGGGAGTCCATCTCTGAAGTTACGTGAGAGGGATTCAAGCACCATGATAAACAACAAGGGACTCAAAACTGACCCCTGATGCACACCACCATTCACGGGAAACTCATCACTCAAAGCTCCATTCACTCTTACCTGGGTGCGAGCACCCATGTACATGGCCATAACCACCCTAACCAGCCACTCTTCCAACCCTAGCTTTCTCATTGCCCACTTCACCACCTCTCTAGGGACTCTGTCAAAGGCCTTTTCCAAATCAACAAAAACAAAATACAATTCCCTTTTCTTTCCAATATAGTTTTCCTGAAGCTGTCAAACAATGAATATGGCATCAGTGGTCCCCCTGCCTGGCATAAACCCAAACTGCATCTCATCGATATTCACTCTTTCTCTAATCATACCTTCTAGAACTCTCTCCATTACTTTCATTATCTGATGTAAGATGTTTATACCTCTGTAATTTCCCCTTTCCAGGGCATCACCCTTTCCTTTGTACACATTTACAGTTATACTCTTCAGCCAATCATCTGGGTCAGCACACTCATATATAAATATATAATCATATTTATCAGGTCAGTGACTAACCTCACCCCAGTATCTCCTGAGGCCTTCAACATTTCGGCAGTCAACCCAGACACACCTGCTGCCTTCCCCACCTGCATCCTGCCTATTGCCTGACTCACAGTAGCAGCGGCAATCAAAGGCCAACGGCCAAACACAGGATCAGCTGGCTCCAAACCTTCTCTATCCCAATCAAACTCCTCATTCAACAATCGGCTATAATGCTCCCTCCATGCATCTTTAATATCCTCACTGTTCACCACTACCCTTCCATCATCATTCTTCACACACTGCTCACCTACAATGTCCCAGTTATCCCTCTTCACCTGATTTGCCACCTTAAAAATCATATTTTTCCTTTCTCCCACATTCCACGAATCCACCGTAAACCCCCTGGGTGATTTACTGTCCTCAGGCTTGCTTTGGTGCTTGTTTTTGTAGTTCATAGTCGGTAAGATAAAGGGGGGTAAACATTCCAAAGGCCCGACCCATTGCACAGACCCAGGTCCAGGCAATGAATCTGGGACCTCTAGCCCACCAGCTTACCAGTGGCTGTGGTAGTGGCCTTGGGGCACCCTGCCAGGACAGCTGCAGGGACACCCTCCAAGCGCGGCTTGGCACTGCAACTGCCCCGCCATTATACACCCACTGATAGGGCAGCCTCCTGGGGTGCTACTCCCAGGTTCAGGCCCCTCTCTATTGAGCGGAAGCGGCAGCCTGGGAACCGCAATGCCCTGTACCCTCTAGCACAGGTTCGAGCCCCATCTCGCCCCGGACCCATGATCTATGCTGGCGGAACTCCAGTCAAGCCTTCCCCCAAAGTCATGCATATAATGAAATGCTACTCTTATGTTTGTCAAGAGATTATACATCTCTCTAACTATCTTGTTAATGTGTTTTTCAGGTGCCAAAGTATCCTGGACCAGCATTCCCCAAGTCTTTCTCATATTTCACTTTTGTGATTGGTTCATTACCTGGTACCCATCAAATAATTCAGTGATGGTCTCTTGTTACTTTAACCCATTTCCAATATTTTACATTTTTTTTGTGTTGAATTTCATTTCCCACATCCGGCTCCAGTCATGAATCCTATCCATGTCCTTCTGCAGCATTTTACAGTCTTCTTCAGCTTCTACGCTCCTCATGATCTTTGCATTGTTGGCAAACAACCATGCATAACTGTTCATTCCATCTACCAGATCGTTTACATAAATCAGGAATATTACGGGCACTAACACTGAGCCTTGTGGGACTCCACTTGTTCTATCTGTTTATCTATTGCCAAATGCCTTAATCCTGTAAGGGGTGGCCACAAACAAATTCCCGCCATTTCACTTTCCTGCTCCCAGCTCACACTCCCCCCCCCCCATATACCTCTCCATCTCTTCCTGGCCCCCCCCTTCCCCCCCCCCCCATTTCCCCCCTTCTACCTCACGCACTCTCACCTCATCAGTCTCTCACATCTACACCACAACGCTCCTTCATTTCCTCATTTGTCAGTCAGTCTCTTCATGTGACTTCACATGCTCCTCTAACTCATTTCCACTGCCACCATTCCTGACTTATGTCCTTGCAACAAGGTCCAAGCTTCACTTCCGTACGTTAGAGTTGGTATCACAATACCGTCATGCAGTAACTTTTTCACTTCCATGCTCACTTCCCTGTTTCTTATCACTGCTTTCAAAGAACCAGCAACCTTTTTTCCTTGTTGTACCCTTTCAAGCACTTCACCCTCTAAACTTCCATCCTTACTCATCACACTACCCAAGTACTTAAATGCACTCACATTTTCCATTTCCTCCTCATCCAGCCCTCTCAGTACATTCAGTGACTTCACTTTACTTTTCTGTACATTCACCTTTAGATTCTGTGTCTTACCCGCTATCCCAAACTGATTCACCAAGCCTTGTGGCTCCATCTTCATTTAACAACATAGTGTCATTCGCAATCAACAGTACAGGGAGTTTGTCTCTCATTAGGACCACTCCAACATCCACTACCCTACCTTGTATTTCTTTTATAATCCCATCCATGTACAGATTGAACAACCATGGAGACATGACACATCCCAGTTTCAATCCAACCTTCAAATAGAAAAATTCACTCAGTTCACATGCGCTGCAGCCTTAGCACCTTCATACATGCTCTTCATTGCATTCAGCAACTTCCTATTCACTTCATACATTCAAAATTCCACAGTCCTATCTCTCCACCCTGTCATGTGCTTTCTCCAAATTCATGAAGGCCACATACAACTTCTTTCCCTTCTCCAGAAATTTTTCCACTGAAGATCTAAGAATGAATATCTGATCTACACAACCTCTTCCCTTCCTAAAACCTCCCTGTTCTTCTCCAACTAATTCCTCTGTTTTTTACCTAACTCTGTCAAAAAGTATTCTGCCATATACTTTTCCCATTACACTAAGAAGACAAGTGCCTGTATAATTACCACACACTTCTTTTTCCCCCCTTTCCTTTGTACAGGTGAATAATTATGCCTTATTTCCAATCCTCTGGGACTCTACCTTCCTCCCAGGCCAATCTACACGTCTTCCACATCCATTCTACCACTATCGCTCCCTCATGCTTCAGCATTTCACTGCACACTCCATCAATTCCCGGGGTTTTCCTGATTTTGACTTCCTTCATTGCTTCCACAGCTTCCATCCTACTGATTTCTTTCTCTCTTCTCACATCTCTCCTTCTCCCAGCCATTCCCCAGCCACTTATACTCGCATTACTTTCATTCCCCACATTCAGCAAGTTTTGAAAGTGTTCTCTCTATCTGCTCACTTTTTCTTCTTTCTCCACTAGTCGTTTACCATTTGTATTCTTCACTCCCCAACTAGCATCTTCAGCACCCTGTCTAACTCCTGAACATTTTTCTTACATTCCCTCCAAGGTACACTCAAATTCCTTCCAAATTCCTCATCCCATCTCTTTTTACTCTCTCTTACTAATCTTTTCACCGTTCTCTTCCTCTGTACATATAACTCTTCTGTCTCTCAATTTCCTCCACACCCCCATTTCTCATCCACTCACTGTATGCTTTCTTCTTTTGTGCCACAGCCGATTTCGAACTTTCTTTACCCTTGCACAGTTGTTGACCTTGTACACGGGTTTTATTCGCCCGTGTATGGAGTACAACTCTCATGTGTGGGGAGGCTCCCCACATGCAGCTCTTCTCAATAGGGTGGAGTCAAAGGCTCTTCGTCTCATTAACTCTCCTCCTCTTACTGATTTCCTTCAGCCTTTGTCTCTTCGCCGCACTGTTGCATCTTTATCTCTCTTCTATCGCTACTTCAATGGTCACTGTTCCTTTGAACTGTCTGCTTGCATCCCTCCACCTCTACGACGGGCACGTAGTACCCGTCTAGCAACAAACTCTCATCCCTTTTCTGTCCAACTCTCTAATGCGAGAGTTAACTGTTACTCCCGGTTCTTCATTTATGCAATTGGTCAACTCTGGAACTGTCTTCCTCTGTCTGTATTCCCTACTTCCTGTGATCTCCAGTCTTTCAAACGCAGTGTGTCCAGGCATCTCGAAATGAATGGATCTTGAATTTGGCTCTCTTTTGTATTGTTTTTGCTTTTTCTTGGAGGGAACAGTATGTGGACCCATGGCCTTTGGTTCCTTCTTCCTTGCATAAAAAAAAAAAAAATGTTTTTGCAACCTCTTTTGTCTTCTCTTCACCCCATACACCACCTCACATGCTGCACAGATTTCTTCTGTGAGTATTGTGCAGACACCTTCCATGTCCCCCATCTGCTCCAAATCATATTCACCCAATCGCTCCTCCACTTCTCTCTCGTATTCTGCTTTTTTCTGTCCTCATGTAACCTTTCCACCCACCTTGTAAGAAATACTTCTTCCTGTCCTTCCCTTCCTCATTCTCACCCACTCCCACACATATACCTCATCCATACTCCTGTTCTCTGGCACACTCACCTCTCCATATAGTTTCAGTTAATCCACATACATCCATTTTTGCACCCTCAAGCATCTGGACAATTTCTCTCTCTTTCACCTCATCATTTCCACCCCTTACATTCCATGTACAGTCGTCAGCTGAAGTTCGCTGCAATGCTACTTGTATGGAGTGCGTCAGTTGGTCTGGCAATAGTGTACAGTCAGTAGTCGCCTCATATGCATTTAAAAGCCATGTATGACTTTTTTTTTATTATTATCAGTAAAGTCAGGTAGAAAATAGTTTGTATACAAATTACAGTAGGCGCGGAAAGTGTTGACGCCATCTTAAAAGAAGAAAACATTCTTGTGGTTAGCAAGGAGAAACAAATAAATTAACACTCACCATTGAATTTAGTATTTA
>JAGKTI010000483.1:0-23343 GCA_018397915.1 Birgus latro
TGTGTGTGTGTGTGTGTGTGTGTGTGTGTGTGTGTGTGTGTGTGTGTGTTTCCTGTATCATTGTAAAGGTGTTCCATCTTTCCATGTGATTTACTGTCCCTGCTTCCGTCCTGTGTGTGTATTAGAGAGAGAGAGAGAGAGAGAGAGAGAGAGATTTATGTACATGCCTGTGTATGTACGTGGGAATCTGCGTATGTGTAGGTATACTGCGCGTGTGTGCATGTGAGTGTGTCCATAATAGTATCGTTTATTGTTGTGTATGTGTGTGTAAACTCCTGTATGTATGTATGTATGTAAGCTAGTTCAATGTCAAAAGCGCTATTCGTTCAGCAAAATAAATAAATAAATAAATAATAAATAACCTTCCAGAATAATACTGCATATACACCCGTTCTCACAAACTTTCAAAAAACCTTCATCAGCACCAGAAAACCTACCATTAAACAACAACCAAGTGACTGTCTGCTTACATGTATCAGGAACAGTTTGTATACTGTATATTGATCCTTGAATTTGGTGACGTCTCCTAGTTTATTTTTTGCTTCCCGAAAATGATTTTATTCAGCTTAGGACAGATTTTTCGAACTAGAGGGGTAAGATATAGCCTTCATTAATCCCTTCACTAATACGGATTCTCCCCAAGTTAAATAAAACAGTTTCGTAGTTGGAAAAATAAAATGCCACTGAATCGAAGAGTTGAAATTTTGCCCGGAGTTAGATTAAGTTTGTTCCCGCAAAGAATTTGAATAACTAATTTGAACAAGATTGCATAAAAAAATCTCTTATATTTAGAATAAAATTAGAAATAAGTGTCAGTTGGGTAATACAGCAACTTAAACCAATATTCCATCTATCCACCATCCATTCCTTTATTGCCCCATCAGGAGGTCGGGACTAGACTACTCAAAAAAGGGATTAAAGAATCCCCCGAGACAGACCTTACAATGAGATCACATAGCCCCGCTAGGTAACAGGAGGGCGCTACCCCTCCCGGCACAGCAGTCCCAGGCGCGGGGGTCCCGAGTTCGATGCTCTACCTCTGAGCCACCGTGCCCCCACTTAGAGTACTCAGTATGGACATTTAAGGCGAGAATAACCAGTTGCTCTTCCCTGAGTGGCGCTGATTCGTATTCTTGTCGAGTAAGAAGGCTCCCTAGCATCTTTTCCTTGGCGATTTATTTTTGGATATGGCCTTACCTTCACGCCAGTTTTATGGACCGTGATGGCCAAACAGCAGAAAAAGAGGAGGAGGAGGAGGAGAAGAAAAAGAACATGAGCGACTACAAGAACAACAATAACCACCTGGACACGCTATTTCAAGTTCACCTTTTGTTAATGATTTACGCAAACAAACATGCAAGCAAATGGAAATATACAGGTGAATCATTTGTTATGTAAATACTACCTACGCAACTACGCAGATACAGTATGAACAGACCACACACACACACACACACACTCACACACACACACACACACAATACCTTCCCATCCATATTACATTTCGAAGTTCTATTGTCCTGTACCCTACTACTTCCGTTCACACAGGCACAAACATTACGTGACAAATTCCCGTCGCTTCCCCAGCCTGTCATACGTACTGCACACTCGCCAAAAATATATATACTGTGGTTCTTTCCCTTTAACTTGGTTCCCATTTTCGTAATTTTTCAGCTCATTTCACGTACCTCAGTGGCAGAAAAAAGGCAATACCACGACTCTAAATTCACTCAACAGCACTTCTTCGTGACTTGCATATAATATAGTCCAGTGTTAATCTCTTGCTACAACTCAGTATTCAAAATGGAGTGATGGTAATTTTTGGCCAAGACAGCTGCTTTGGATTTTTCGTAACACCTCTTTCTCATCGATTTTTTCTCCACACTTCACCTCAGCTTCCTCCTGTATGTTATCAAAGCAAAGTATGTCGATATTAAAACGATATAAACAGCATACAAGAGAATATTAAGGTGTAATATGCAAAATAAGTCGCTAAGGGAGAGATGCTATGAGTCCTCCTACGTAACGCAAAACACAGCTCTTTAACCCCAACAGCAAGAGGGTGTCACTTATATGCAGGGTATACCAGGAGGAAGAACACAACTTTCGGAAATGACAGAAGAGGGAATTCTGACTTTTAAAAATCAATCAATAAATAAGCAAGTAAATCAGTAAATTGATAGATAAGTATATATAAAAAAAAAAATGTACATCAGCACTGGTCTAAATCTGAATCGTTACCAAATTACTGTTACTAATGACCTGATGGGTTAATTATGAGGGAGACCATTCTTGCCCATAACAGCATCAGTAATTGTAGCTCCGTTACGGTTGAGAAACAGACTACTGTTGATATAGCATTTTCATAAGCAGAATTCCCTCATCGGTTATTTCACAGGGTTATGGCCTTTCCCCCCGGGACACACTGTAATATACTCGTTAGCTTCAGACGATTTTGTTCAACTTCAGACGATTTTATTTAACTTTAAAAAAGCTTCGAGTGGCGAGAGGGTGACAGAAGGCAATATCTAACCCTTTCAGTTCTACAAAGCTCAGTGCAATCGTCGGGAGTGACAATAAACCAAAGTACAGTAAGTCATCGTGGTGAAGGAGATGAACATTTTACAATATAACACAGTGAACCAAGTATGTGAAAAATGACCACTGAATCAGCAAGCATTAAGAATTATAGTGATTTGACTTGCCAGTACCATAAAAAGATCTCCGTGTACTATTACCTTTTTTCCCCTCCCTCGATTTCCCGATCATTGACATTACTACACTCATTTTTTCTACTTTAACTTGGCCTAAAACTGCTGTCTTGCCATCTTGAATGCTGAATCGTATCAACTGGGTAACACTAGGAAGAAGACATGCAATGGATAGGATGTAGACTCATGGCACTGTCTTTGTCTGCCAACGAGCTACTTGAGGACGAAAATCAGTAACAAGTTGCGATGAAAGAACTATATTCAGGTGTCTGCCTTGGCTTGGGAAACTTAAACCCAGCTGAGGTATGGATAGCGTTCCACAAACCACGTAAATGGCACCGCACATACCTCTTTGCTCTGCCTTACATAATCCATCTAATTATGAACGTAAGCAGGAAGACCATTCTCCTTTCTGTATACACATACTAAGCACGGTACACACTATATACACGATACCTGCATGATGCAAAACCACCCACATACTGTATATACATCTCATCACGCAGAGTTGTGTTGCAGAGGGACGCCTTCACGTGGTGGCACCGAAATGACCGAGTGGTTCCGCTGGCTGGTCATACAAACGTCCCTCAAGTCCTTCCCTATCCATCAGAGAGAGAATGGTGGACTGCGGGAGGGTATCTTCAGCCTGCAGTCCACTGGGTTCATATTAAAATGAGCTTAAGTTTGCAGCTACTACTGCTACTTCGCTCAGAGTAAAATACAGTACATATAAAAATCATACGTTACATAAGCTACATAACGTTTACATGCATACACAAGCTCGCAGTCTTCCCACGCATCTACCTTTGAGGCACACAAACTGTCTATGTATAACCTTTGCTGGATATATACAAAGCACTCACTTGATCGCAACCCTGCCACATATGATATATACCTATACATCACCAACCAGTGCATATAAGTTAACGCCCAGATACGTACATAAATCAACACAACCCGTCTACACATAATACATACGCACAGTGCGCACAAGTTGACGCCCCAAATACATCCATAAGTCACTCATATATCAACTCTACCCAAGCACACATAGTGCACACGAACACCAAATACTTACACAAGAGCGCAAGTCACCGTTACTCACACATGACAAAGGAAACACGCCGAAATCTAAAGGTCCCAGATCATCTCAAAATTTCCAATCCTTTTTCAAGGGACATAAAAACGTGAGTTACATGTTTTCCGGGCGTTCAATTATTATGACGGATGGTCTTTCTGTCCTAGCGGGGTGACCTTCAGTTACGAAAGCCGGAGTTCATCTGGGCGGGGTTCATCTGAGTAGCCTGTTCACCCAACATTCAGTGGGACCTGGATATAAAATAAAATGTTGCAGCAGAATGGGGCTAAGCAAAACTGGCTGCATTAATGACCCTCGTGTAATTGAGACACTAATCTAAGTCCCCTTACTAGGTTAGGGTTAGCGAAATTAAGTTCAAATGGTGCGATTCAAGTAATTTATGTTCATTTAGGTGACCTACTGTTCAACTACGTGAGGTTCAACCAGGTGAGGTTAAACTTTGATACAGAGTTCATCCTGCTGGTGGAATTCAACTTAGAGGTGAGATTAAACCTAAAGGTGGAGTTCAGCTTAGAAACAGGACAACTTAGGGGTGGTATTCAGCGTGGAAGTAAGGCTCAGATTAAACGTGTGTTCAACTCAGAGGTCAAGGATAATTGTAGCTCTTTTGCCTTAGCCTTACAAAGATCCCTAAACCCTTTCAGCTCTGTTTATGGCCAAGTGTAGTCAGACTTGAAGGTTGATTTGACTAGTAACCAAAGAGACGCATTTCTACCTCATAATTAATCGAATTTCACACAACCATGACTTACCATTCAAGTTGTGGCAGTGGCCCAGTTATATAAGATGAAAGCTCCATAGATTCAGAATAAGAGTTGATGAATGCTGGCGATGTCCAATATAAGCCGCACTGGGCATGCTGTTGACAGTTCTCACACTTTTGTATTTTCTCCTTCCTTATTTCTCGATCAAAGTTAGAGAAAGGACCAGGATGATGATGATGACAACACTAATGATGATGATGACGATGTTGGCAATGATGATGATAATGATGAGGGAGGGAGGTGATATGATGAGGCTAGAGTCTCCTACTGACCCTCAACACTATCCAACATTAAAATCCAGCGAACACCTACGCTACCTGATTAAATGGGATATTTTACCATAAACTGTCTTGGTAACGAAGATGTGGCTGGGAATTAATTACTTCATCCATCCATTATTCACTCCTTTTCTGCATCATCAGGAGCATAGGGTTCCAGGGCTAGGCTACTCACATCCAATATTTAAGGATAGGATGACCAGCCTCCCTATCCCTTGAGTGGTACCATGAAAGCAATAACCCCCATTTCATGCTTTGGAGGGCAGCAGTCATAGGCATCTAAACTTGAAAGTGTGAAACGTGTTGAGGGAGCAAGCTTTATGATGTTAATTTAGCTACAAGAAGAAGTGTGCCGTTCCACTTTCCTAATATAAATGCACACTTGGAAATTTTTAGAAAAACTACTTAAGTAACACACATAACATTTCCATAAGCTTTCTAACGATGTGCGTAATTCCTGCTGAGTCTGGCGTTTTATGGCTTTTTTCTAGCAATACAGTGGCAAATTTTCAGTAACGTTGCTTATGTAACACCCATTGCATTTTCACACGCATTCCGGGGTTGTACGTAGCTCCACTGTAGCTTTAAGAATTTCAGAGGTAAGTCCGTTTTGGTGTTGTGCTCTACTAAGCTACAGTACCCTACTTGATGTTCTCACTCTCGAAAACAGAGAGAGAGAAAGAGAGAGAGAGAGAGAGAGAAAAGGAAGAAAGAAAATTTAATCCAAATCAGCTCGTCTGAAAATAGAATAAATATATATATAAAAAAATAGGTTGTGTTAGCCTGAATAAAATATATGTATAAATTTTTGGGGGGTAATAGTGGCTGGGGCGGCACTCGACTTCCTGCGGCCTTCAGTGGTGCCTGACACGCTGCGTCACGCTAGAGAGAGAGAGAGAGAGAGAGAGAGAGAGAGAGAGATTTGCATACTTTAACTAGAAAGCACCATTTCTAAGAAAATGTATGATTTACTGATGTAATTCCTCTTTTCTACCAGAGGAAAACTTTACGGTCTCACATAGTCATTAATTCTATGCGATTTGTCTGCCCTGTTACAGTTTCAGACAGCGCGTACCTCCTTCAGCGCCAGTAAACTTCATGGTTTCCTGGCTCCGGATCCGAAGCCACTAATCAACTCTTCCTTGATCTTTTGCTCACCTGTCCACCAAGTTTCATTGACTTCCGATAACAACTTTTTGAGACACATTGTTCATAGTCAGACAAACAAGCAGACAGACACGGGTGAATAGATAATCTCCTCCAACTTCGATGGCGGAAGTAATTATATCCCCTCTCATGTTCAGGGGGTTAATGAACGCTTGATCTAACCCCTCTAGTCCGAAAATTCTCTCCTTAGCTAAATAAAATCGTCTGGAGATAAGAAAAGTAACATGGAAATATACGTTCATTTTTTCTCTGCCTCTGTGAACTGTTACCTTGATATTAAACAACTATTTTTTTAACACGATAAGTCTCCTATGACTCATTTTCTGTAAATTTGAGAGTTTGGGATGGGGGGAGTGGATGAAAGAAGAACACGAAGAGAGAGAAAATCAGGGGCTAGAAATAAATGGTGGGGAGGGAAGAAGTATGACGAGGGAAAGGGGAGGGAATAAAGGAAGGTGGAGAGAAGGAGAGGATGGCAGGAGAAATGGAAGGGGGGAAGAGGTATAGAGGGGTGAAGGGAAGGAAAGGAGAGGGAAGAAAAATATAGGAAAGTGAGAATGGATGGGAAGGGAAGGGGATGATGGATGGAATTAGGAGGGAAGGGGAGAGTAGTGGGATAGAGGAGGTAAGGGGGAGGAAGAGGGGGGAGGGGAGAGACATTAGAGGAGAAGTGGGCATGGTGGGAGGAAAGAAGAGGAGGGGAGGAAAGGAAGGAGAGAAGTAGAGGGGAGGGAAGATATGGGAGATCAAGGGAAGGGAGAAGTAGAGGGGAGCGAAGGGAAGGGAGAGGTAGAGAATGGAGAAGCAGAGGGGAGGGTAAGGGAGTCGAACGGATAGGATGTAAAGTATGGGGGAAGGGAAGGGGAAGGAAGGAGGTAGAAGAAGAAAAAGAGAGGGGAGGGAAGGGAAGAGAGGGGTAGGGAGGAAAGAAGTAGAGGGAGGAAGAAGTAGAGGGGAACGAAGGGAAAGGAGAGGTAGAGAGGGTAAGGGAATGAGGGTAGGGTAAATGGGGGGGAGGGGGTCAAGTGCCTATATAACAGCGTATCCCCGCCACACAACAACACACACTCTCCTACCGACTCCCGCAGCGCGCTCTACTTGACGCAGGTGAGAGAGTTCGGCACAGGTCGGCGTCAGCATATCTTCAGGGGCTTATTATTCTTGCCTGTACTAAAAACTGAGTACATGAAGGTATAAGTGAGCCCCTGCTGTCCTGTGTGATGTGGGTTGGGGGATTTTGCACCCATTACCGCATTTTTTATTTCATTGTTATGTCAGCTTATTATTTTTGTATAATTTCGTATCTTTTTACTCCTTATTTATGGCGGTCAGTTTTTAAAGCAAATGTTTGTCTATCTGTCTGTCTGTTTGTCTGTCTGTCTATCTGTCTGTCTAATTCCTATCTACCTATCTATGTCTATCTATCAATATCTAGCTGTCTATATATATCTATCTATTTATCTATCTGTCTGTCTTTCTGCCAAGACCCAGAAGCCTTAAACCTGGAAGGGGTGGCTACAAACGAATCGCCTCCATGTCACCCTGTTCGCCATCAGACTGGTCCCTCTCCAACTCACTTCCCTCTCCCTCACTCACACACCTCTCCACCGCATCACTCCATCGCGTCCTCGGTCCCCCTTTTCCCCTTCCCTCCTCCACCTCACTTACGTACACTCTCCTAGTCAGTCTCTTATTCTGCATTCTCTCCATATGGCCAGACCATCTCAAGGTACTTACCAATCCCTTTCCAACATATCCACACCAACACCACAACGCGTCTTCTCTTCCTCATTAGGCTGTCTTTCTCCCCACGTAACTCCGCGCGCTTCTCTCAGACAACTAATTTCCACTCCCCTCACTCTTGACTTGTATATTTCAGTAACTTAATGGTCTCAGGCTCCTATGACTCATTTTCAGCAAAAAATAAAATCAACTAATATTTGGAAGCCACCTAACACCTCATCCTAAGCGATTCATTTTGTTTATTACACCTTACTGTCCTATTCTGTGTTACATGGTAAGGGGGAGGTGTTGGGGAGCTTCCTTAATTGGCGAGAATACAGGCTATGACTCATTCTTGTCTGAACAAAATAATCTAATAGCAGCCAAAATAAAGGGCTAGAGTTGTTTTGGTCATGAGAGGGTTAATGGCCACTATATTCACTCTCTGGTTTTTATATCCACTCTCAGCTGAAGGAAGAATATGAACGTTAGCTAAAATAAAATGCTAGAGTTGTTCCGATCGTGAGGAAGCTAGTACCATCTTATATATATGTTATTTATTCAGTATATATGAGTATTGGTAATAAAAAGACGTAAGTAATTATTATACACACGATAATGATAACATCCAAAATGTAAAATAACTAAGGATAGGTGCTGGAAAACGTCGCAAGCCCAATAGATTTTTTTTTTATGTGTCCGACTCTGGGCATAGGCTTTTACAGCCTGCTATCAAGGCCCAGCCGTCCTCCTACATACATACCATACACCTCTACATGTCACCACTTCGGCGCTAACACCCACCGTCCATATTGAATACATGTTAGGGCTGTCTCATACAGGACTGGTGTATTGGTATTAGCGGGGGTATTTTTACGACATGTCGGCGGGTCTTCTGGTAGATCAGTAAAGCCTGATTTAATGAAATTCAAATCCTTAAACTGTTCCCTGCCCCAGCGAGGATTCGAACCTGGGTCCGTCGGGACTGCAAGCCAACTCTACCGATCGAGCTACCGTCTCCCCCACAGAATACAGTCCTCTAGCTCTCTCTATGTCTAGGTTTAGACACACACACACACACACACACACACACACACACACGAGAGAGAGAGAGAGAGAGATCAGGAGCATAGGCAGTCTGCCACTCAAGCCCCAACAGAAGTACTCAACACAGATGGTGCACACACCCAAACACAGCACTGCACTCCTTTACCCCTAAATCGTGCATACCGTACAACCATGCGTTCTCCTCCAGGTGTAATCATGAAGGTGGCCGTGGTTCTGGTGCTTGTTGGGGTGGTTGCCGTGAGCGCCATGCCCCAGTCCGAAACTACCCCTGAACAGGGCCCGATGAAACCCGTCACTGACGAGCAGATCATGAAGATGGTTGAGATGAAGGAGGGTATGGAACACATGATGAACCTGTACGAGCTGTGCATGATGAAGGACATCAGTAAGTATGACTCTCCCTTTGTCATCGCATATTCGCTGTTCGTTTTAACTGGGCGTAAAATTTCCATCACTCCATCTTGAATACTGAGCTGCGGGTAAAATTGCCATCTCTTCGTGTTAAACATTGCGTTATGGAAATATATTAACATTAGAATCACTACACTCTGTTCAGTTTAACTAAGCGTGAAATTTCCATCTCTCCATCTTAAATCCTGAGCTGTAACAATACATTAACATTAGAATCATCTATACTTTGTTCACTTTAACTAGGTGCAAAATTGCCATATTGAATACTGAGAGGTAAGAAGAGATTAAATTTAGATTATGTTGCTAATCATGAAGAAGTGCTATGGAAAGGATGTTGAGCCGTAATTATGCCACGGGAAATAAGCTGCAAAAGGACAAAAATCTCCACCTAGTTAGAATGAATGAACTGTAGCCGTTTATATTATGTTCTTGTTGATACCAGACGATTTTTCAGCCAATGAGAGCATCCCCATAGTGAAGGGGTTAATGAACTCTGTCTCTAACCCCTCTGATTCGATAAGTCCCCCCCAAACTGAAGGATGTATCTAGCCCCTCGTTACAAATATCTCCTGACCTTAATAAAATTCTCTGATGATAACGACATTCTAGAAGTGGTTAGTGCATCCCTTCCATTTACTTACATTTACTCTTTGATATACTTACAATGCAGTGGAAAATTGTAGTTGCGTGAGTCACACGCGCCAAGTTCGTGTATTCGCAGTGTACTATGTTCACCAAGTAATGTATATAACAACCTTGTCTTTGAGGCATATATTACTTTGTCAGTCGGAGGGACAATCTGTGTGCAGAAATCAATGTGTCCCTCTGTAAATAGAAATCGTCAGTTTAGGATCATACAGTATGTCCAAAGACCAGGGATGTGATATAGGATATTTTAGTGTACAAGGTAAAATCGCCTTCACTTCTAAGTACTACAGGAAGAGGCGTGTCAAAGGCTTTTTGCTCGTGTCTCATGTTTATTGTGTTGGAACAAGCCCATTGTAATGATCAGACCACCGTAGATGTGAGACGTAAGCAAACACTTTAGTCCTACATAACCCCCAACACACCACCCCCTGTAGTACTTAGAAGTGTAGGCGAATGTACGTTGTGCATGCACGAACCTAGTGCATGTGACACCAGAAATTAAGTAACTGCCCCATAATGAACACCATAATTAACTGCCACTATAAAATGCATTCTCAACTTATTATCTCTGCGACTTACTGTATGTTCATTATATTAACGTTGCCATTTATCTTCATTATAGTTAAGAATTGTGGGTGCACCGGTGCCACGGGTTGCGAGGTTCTGGACGCCGTGATGAAATGCCACTACTATGAAACTCGCGGCCATGCCCTCAGCAAGATGATGCCAGAGAATATGCTTATGCAGGAACCTTACAATCTCACCGACGAACAACTCAGCAAGGTCTCTGAAGGTACGGCATTCAGCTTGTTCTTAACACCAGCACCTCAAAATACAAAGTGGTTCTTGAATTCCTAATTCCAGCATCCCATAATATTGGATGATTTTTGTGTTCCCGGTACCACATCCAGAATACAGCATGGTTCTTGTGTTCCTGGTACCAGCATCCCAATCTGCAGGATGGCTCTTGTATTCCTGGCACATCCAAAATTCAGGATGGTTCTTGTATTCCTGGTACTAGCATCCCCAAATACCGTAAATTCTTGCATTTCTAGTAAATCAAAAAAAAAAAAAAAAAAGATGGTTCTTGTATTCCTAGCACAGCGTCTCAAAACACAGGTTAGTTCTTGTATTCCTAGTACCAGGATCTCAAATCACAGGACAGGTATGAATTACTAGTTCCAGCATCTCTAAATACATAACACTTCTTGTATTCCTGGTGGGATACATCCGAAAATACAGGATGGTCTTTGTACGAGTAATGCTGGTGGTGCACAGGTAGAGAAAGGCGCTAGTATCTTTGTAGTCAAGTGATCGACTTTACTTAACCGATGTCGCTGCGTGAAAAAAAAAAATAATAATAATGATATAATGATAAAAATAAAAAATATCTTCTGATTACTGGTAACCTATATATACATGCATTACATACATACAACACATATGCACTTCTCATATATACATGCTGGTATACATATAACTTGGTGAGGTGACGTGAAGTGTGTGTGTGTGTGTGTGTGTGTGTGTGTGTGTGCGCGTGTGTGTGTGCAGAAATAATCGCTAAGGAAAAGGGGTCACGAAATCTGCAGGTCACTCAGAATGCAGTCCCTAAACCCTTGCCTTCCTGCAGCCCAGTGCGAAATGATCCTGCCTGCTCCCAAGCACCTGATCAGTATGGTCATGAAGGACGACAGTCACTGGCATCTCTCCTACGTCTGCATGAGCGTCCAGAATTACGAGGTCAGTTGTTCGTAGTGGACTAGGATTTGATTTGGTTGAGTTGGATTAGATTTGGGTTGATAGTCATTAGATTTGATTCATTAGAATTAGAATTGGCTGATTTTATTATTACTATTATTTTTCTCTATAGGATCAGTACCGCAACTGTGTTGTACCCGCGGCCCACAAGTACTTGAGAATGGAAAAGAAGGATCAGTAAGAAGCAGGCACTGCTGCTTCTCGCCATGGTTCTGACATCACCACCTACCATGATCCAGCATCTGTCAGTACCATGAACCAAACACCACCTTAAACTGGTTCACTACTGCCATTAATACCGTCGTCTGCTTCCATAACGAAGCCGCAACTCCTAACATCAACAGCGTGATCAGGACACCAATTATTCTTCATGGTCCTAACATCGGCTACCATGAATCTAACCATCCAGTACCATGGTCTCGCAGCTCTACCATGACAGTGAAATATAGCTACCATTAACAATCACACATGACTACAACTTGTAGAGTATTATAAGCCAGACGCACCATTAGCCACTAAACCATGATACAGTTCCATAACCTCCTAATGTAATACTTTTTGACACAATATTGCAACTCTAATTTCGAACACCATTACTTTCTTTTCTTTTTTTCCTTAATCTTCAGTTTCTTGGTTTCAATCTTAATACAATCTTTTTTAAAACTGTCTTTTGAGAGGCAATGGGTCATAAAATCTTGACACTTTTCTTTTTGGCACTTGATTTAACAAGCACCGAGAGAATTCATGTAACAGCTAATATTAGGTGTTTACTGATGCTCAGAAAGTATACTCATGAATATAAATTCTCAATTTGTAATGTTCTGGGTTCTAGTAAATTCATTGGTATTCGAGGCGTTTTACTACAACCAGAGACGTTACGGTACACTAGACAAAAATTGTATCCGTACATTTCAGCAGTCTAAAGGGGAAGAGCATAGTCGCAGCTGCTCATCGTGATACTACTACCCATGCGCAGACAACGGGGGTAGGGGATCTAATAGGCCGGAGCCCCCTCCTCCTACCCCATACCCGATGTTTATAATTCACCTTACACCGTGTGCACAGTTACTACTAGTGAAATCTAGGTCTGACATTCAAACTGTTTCAAGGCCAGGCTTTGGAAGTATGCGCATTTTGGAGTTCAGGTGACTGCGACCCTGTATTAATGGCTTTGGAGCTTTCGTATCACCTCATCCCACTGATTGATTCCACACAAAACGCTTCAGCATCCTCTAGGTCGATATTAGAATTATATAAACAGCAAACAAGAGGATGCTAAGGCGTAATATATAAAATAAATCGCTAGGCAATAGGTGCTAAGAAGCTTCCAGTGCCACCAAAAACTCTCCCATGAGGATCTTGGAACTCTGACATGAAAAAAAATCGTCTGGTATTAGCTGGAATTGAATATTTGAGTTATCCCGAACATGAAGGAGTTGAGCGTCTTTTACATGACACAATGAAACGTGAAAATGTCCTTCGAATCTGGATTTTTTTCTTCCTTTTTCTCTTTCCTTTTCTTTTTTTTTTTTTTTTTTTTTAGTTGGAGGGACAGAGATAGATTGAGGGGGAGGGGAAGGGGGAAGTGGAGGAAAGAAATATTTGTGATTTTCTGAACTAGAGAAAATGAGAGACAAAAGGAACGAAGGAAAAAGAAAAATATTAGAGAGAGAGAGAGAGAGAGAGAGAGAGAGACTTCCCCTTTCTCCATGTTACAGTTCATTCTGCTTCACGTGGGGTAACAGTATTCTTTTTCTTCCACTTTTTTTTTTTAACTTCTTCACTCCGAGCACCTGTTTTCTATATTGCGTTACTGCTGCCACCGAGCTATTGTGTTTAGATTTCGAGAGACTTTTCGTGCTTGAGTGATTAGACATAGCCTAGAGATCTGTCCTACGTCCAATGAAATCGTGAAGCAGTGACAAGAATATAGACACTTGTTGGTAACAAGACCGAAATGAAAAAGTACATGATTCCTCGTGATGTCCTTGTGGCCATGCTCTCAAATGTAATGTAATCAGTGTACCCTTCTTACCCCGAACTCTATCAAACTCCTTTCTGTACGGCGTTAACATCAAGGATTTTAACTTTCAATCCACGTTTATCTAAGCTGTAGGAAAAAGAGACACGTGAAGGCATGTGGCACGTAGACCTATAAGGATTGCTGGATCCCAGCAAATAGCAAACTATATGTCCAGAGTCACCCCCCCCTTCCCCCCGAAGTAAAAATCCGTATTGGTCACTGATCATCTATACAGTTAGTTACCTTTTAACAAGGCTACAGTTTTAGCATTTGGAGGAAAGGGTTGGGGTTGAAGAACACACTGATATTTCCTCAAGAAGGTATTAGCATACTTATAGAACCCCCCCCTTTTTTTTTCATCCAAGGACTTCCTCGTATGATGGAAGCAGACCTCCGACTGTGGATTGGCCGCCATTACAAAATCTTTTAGCCAGGTGTTGAATCCAAAACGCAATCGCTGGGCTTTTTAAGGTTGATAATTATACGCTTGAATGGTAACTGTGGAACAGACTAGATGAGCCTTCTCATTTTATTACCATTCTGGAAATTTGTAAATAGTTGCCTTGAACTGTTTCGTCTCGGGAGTGGGCAAGATAGCCACTGAACCTCCCAGCTGGCTAAAGGTGTAAAGCTGGTTGGCGTGGTGACGACCGTCGGAAAGTGTTTGTGAATGCCTTTATTCGTCAGTCTGGGTCATACGACTACGCAAAGCTGCTAGAACTCTGCAGTAACGAGGACGATTCAGTTTTAGTCGGAGGAACTGGTAGGTCTGTAGAGGACGAACCCACTGCTTTGGAGGTGAAAAGCTCCAGATGAGAGTTTGTTTGGAAAGCGTACTTCATTTATGAGGACATCAAGATTCCAACAGAAAAGAGGGGCTACAAATGCAAAGACTTTAACCTAATTGTGATTTGTGAGCAATCGAGATAATACTGTCAGTGGGACTACGCTAGTAACCGATCTAGAACCAGAGACCAGGTAAAGTGACGACACACCGACCCCTGGAAGATGGAAAAGTTTCACAAATGTGTATTGTACAAACAAGAAGGCTATGAATTGCAGTTGGAGGCTTTGTCAGTGTCTAAGTTCGGAGTGTTTGGCTGGGATTTCCTTCACTATTATAGTTAAGGGGTGAGAAGACCCAGGATTGGGTCCTTCACAGGGGACTGTTAGCAAGATCTTCTCTACGTATAGGTAAAGTAGTTGCATGTACACCATTGTGGACACAACAACCCGTCTCCACTTTCTCGATTCAGGCTCACCCGGTTATCTCCAAGGTCTTGGTTATCTCACCTGGTGGGCTTCCCGGACCCTAAGCCTGCCCAAAGGAAGGGCCCACGGAAGCCACACACTGCTGATGTGCCAGCCCACAGAAAACAGGAGATAAGTAAGAAAGAACAAAGCAAAGATATAGGCTGGAAGGTGCACCAAATGCAGCTAGGAAGTAATTACTTGCTGAAAAGTGAAGTGGGGGGACAGGGGCAGATAGCAAGAGGACAAGAGAGAAATAATATCATCATAATTGTTAATGGAATTGGAACATGGAGTCGCCAAGATGAGAAGTGAGAGTTGCTTTAAAAGAAGCTAGGTCCTTAATAGAAATAATAGAGTCGGGCGGGGAATTCCAGAGTGATACGCATATGATACTGAAGAATCTCTTACGCACGTCAAGATGACATCTGGAGTGGGCAATCTTGAACTGGTGGCCCCGAGTAGTAGGGTAAAGAGGACGGGCAAACAGACCATCTGGGGTCAGTGAAGAGTTTCCATGAAATATTTACCAGTATTTGATGTTGTCATGTCGAAGCAGTCTCCCCTGAACAGAGAATAAGTTCAAAACCCTCAATCTACTCGCATAGTCAAGGTTTTCAAGCCCCTGTATAGACTTTGTCCAACGTCCCTGGACTGATTCCAGCAGCCTGAGGTCACCTATGTACCCCAGATTCTACAAGGACGAGGAGTACTTCAGCAATGGACGGATGTGGGAGATATACTGTACAGTATAGGAGGATCATGAATGAGGCATCTTTAATGTCATATTCATCTCTTCACAATATCATTACTTCATTCAGTTATACTCCCATGTTTCATTCTGTTTATTCTCAGTTTCTTCCATGATGTGACAAACAGCGATGGGTCAAGCTTAAAAAGGGAAGAAGAACATTGAGGTTTTTACCTCTAAGATTATTAGTTGCCCTTAGTGTAGGACTTGAAATGGGGGTCTCTGATATTTATTAAGTCAGTGGGGATGTGAAAGATAAAAATGGTAGATTACTAGTGGAGAAGGGAGAAAAAGTAAACAGATGGAGAGAACACTTTAATGAACTGTTGAACATAGAGAATGAAAGTATTGCAAGTATAAGTGGCTGGGGAATGGCAGGGAGAAGGAGGGTTGTGAGAAGAGAGGAAGAAATCACCAGGATGGAAGTGGTGGAAGCAATGAAGAAAGTTAAAATGGGGAAAGCCCCAGGAATTGATGGAGTGTGTGGTGAAATGCTGAAGCATGGGGGAGAGATAGTAATAGAATGGATGTGGAAGGTGTGCAGATTGGCTTGGGAGGAGGGTAGAGTCCCGGAGGATTGGAAGTCAGGTATAATTATTCCTATGTACAAAGGAAAAGGGGAAAAAGCTGTGTGTGGTAATCATAGGGGCATTTGCCTTCTCAGTGTAATAGGAAAATTATATGGTAGGATACTTATTGACAGAGTTAGGGAAATTACTGAGGAATTAGTTGGAGAAGAACAAGGAGGTTTTAGGAAGGGAAGAGGTTGTGTAGACCAGATAATCATTCTTAGATCCTTAGTGGAAAAGTTTCTAGAGAAGGGCAAGAAGTTGTATGCAGCCTTCATGGATCTGGAGAAAGCATATGACAGGGTGGATAGACAAGGTCTGTGGAAGGTATTAAGAATATATGGAGTGGATGGGAAGTTGCTGAAGGCTGTGAGGAGTATGTATGAGGGTGCTAAGGCTGCAGTGCGTGTGGATGGCAAACTGAGTGAATCTTTCCATTTGAAGGTTGGATTGAAACAAGGATGTGTCATGTCTCCATGGTTGTTCAATCTGTATATGGATGGGGTTATAAAAGAGATACAAGGTCGGGCAGTGGATGTTGGAGTGGCCCTAGTGAGAGAGGGCAGTGTTTGGAAACTCCATGTACTGTTGTTTGCAGATGATACTGTGTTGTTGAGTGAAGACGAAGGGGAGCTGCAAGGCTTGATAGATGAGTTTGGGAGAGTGTGTAAGAAACGGAATCTAAAGGTGAATGTGGGGAAGAGTAAAGTGATGGTCTTCGAGAGAAGTGAAGCCAGTGAGTGTACAGTGACATTGGATGGGAAGGAAATGGAGAATGTGAGTGAATTTAAGTACTTGGGCAGTGTGATGAGTAAGGATGGTAGTGGGTGAAGTGCTCGAAAGGGTACAGCAGGGAGGGAAGGTTGCTGGTTCGTTGAAAGCAGTGATAAGAAACAGGGAGGTGAGCGTGGAAGTGAAAAAGTTGTTACATGACAGTATTGTGATACCAACTCTGACATATGGAAGTGAAGCTTGGACCCTGTTGGAAGGACAGAAGTCAAGAGTGAGAGCAGTGGAAATGAGTTATTTGAGAGGAGCATGTGGAGTCACATGGAGAGACAGACTAACAAATGAGGAAGTGAAGGAGCGTTGTGGTGTGGTTGAGGACGCGATGGGAAGCGTTAGAAGAAACACGTTAAGGTGGTTTGGGCATGTGGAGAGGATGGAGAGTGAAAGATTGACGAGGAGAGTGTGTGTAAGTGAGGTGGAGAGGGCGAGAGGGAGGGAGAGGCCGAGGATGAGATGGAGGGATGGAGTGGAAAGGTATATGAGAGAGGGGGGTGTGAGTTGGGTGCGTGGTAGTGAAATGGCAGAGGACAGAGTGACATGGAGGCGATTTGTTTGTGGCCACCCCGTTCGGGATTGAGGCGTCTGGCAATAGATAGATAGATAGATAGATAACAGTATACTTCAAATACCTTTAGACTTAACTGAATCATCAGTTTCTTTACTGTCCACTAATGATTCATGGCCCAGCTGGTCCCGGACGGTATTTGGTAGGACTAGAACAGCGTGTGTTGTATTTTGCCAACTTCCCGTGCCTGCAGCATTTTACCAACACGGTACTCCCATCAAACTAGCTGGACAGGAAAGTTCGTATACACATTGCAGAACCAGGGAGTTCCACCTTCGTCGCCAGTTTCATCAGCATGGGGAAAAGGAAGAGGGAGAAACAGGAGGCTGAGAAATCTGTGGACCTTCCTGTTCTCCCTCCCCTTGTTAGGGATTCTGATGAGCCAGTGAAGAAAAAGAAGGTCAGTTATGTAACTAAAGCTTTGTTTTACACGAAGAAGAAATGTAGTGCAAGGACTTTATATGTATAGCGTAGCTGTATATTCGAACTGAAGGAAATTTGGGTAAAATTATAGTTTTGGCTAAAAAAACAATTACGACGATTTGCTCAGTTTTTTCTGGCTTCTATTCAGTTCCAAGATTCTTTTCTTTGACATTTTTGTTGCATTTTTTTTTTTTTTCCGCATGAAGGTTAGGTTTGGTAGGTTATCTTCAAGATCAAAATCTCACAGTTGTGTTTTTGACTCTTAAGTTAGGCACATCACAATATGGCAGTTATTATTGGTAGAATTTTAGGAAAAATATTATATTAAACATGTACGTCAGTGATGCAGTATTTCCCCATTTCCAATTAGAATGAAGTGTTGACAGGATCCTTTGTTATTTTTTATAGATTAGTGTACAGTTCTATACTGGGCTTTTTTTAAATGTTGGTTTATAAAAATGTTCATAAATAAGAGGTTCTATGGTTGTACGTAATTGTGCATATCATATGTTTTACGGAATATGAAGTGATTTCAATCTCTCACCAAGTGCTGTTTTACTAAGATGTATGGTATCATGTTTTATTGGATGCCTCCTGTGTAATATATATATAAAGATTTGCTTTATGACTGCACTTTCCTCTAGCATTGCATGGTCATGTGACAAATGCACCTTGATTAATGAACGTCCTTAATGCATGATAGCCTACATTGTGCAAGTTTCTTGCAATGCACACTTTAGTTTACACACTGTTAGGTAGGTTACAATCATAGAGGAGTCTGGCATCCACTGCTAATTGGAGGGGTGGGTTTCAAACTTTCCGATGTTCTTTGTTTGGCCTGCTGCACGATACTGCATCGTAAGCAGTGATTCCAGTAATTTGTACCGGTAAGACCTTGATTTGTGTTGTCATTACATGTAAGCTAATAGCCTAGTGATAGTAGTTGTAGTCCTAGGTTCATATGAAATGTGAACCCAGTGGAGGTCAGACTGTAGTTTTGTGCAGTCCATCATCCTTTTTTTTGGGGGGGGGGAGGGAAAGAACTGAGGGACATTTGTATAACCAGACAGTCACTGAGTTAACTATATTAGTTAAATTAGTGCCACCAAGTGAAGGCATCCCTCACCAGTATCATTACTGCATGTATTAAAGTGAAATACTGTATATACATTACACAGTCTTAAAACATGGCATTTTCTGCACATTAAATTGTACTGTATATAGCCTACATGTAAGAAAGTATTTTTTGCAACATTTATTGTACAGTAAATAACAGAAGTTATTACATTTACTGTAGCGCTGCAGCTTTATGAGTAGCAAAATCAAATTGTTTATATAGTCATGGTAAAAAAATCACAATACTGTATCGTGAAGTATTCAGCATTGTTCATGATACAGTATACAAAAACTTTCTGTAACTTAGGTCAAATGGTAACAGTTTAACCACCCAGGTGTGGCAGTTCCACCTGTCTTCTTCCAGTCTCACAATTTTCATGAAAGTTATTTTAGTACAGTATGCAACACATAGTTGTTTTTTTTTATTTTAGAGTACAAAAAGTAAACACTTTGTGTACCAATTTTAGGTTATTTAAGGAAGCTTCCAGTTTGCCCGTGGCAGCTTGTTTCATGATGATTTTGCCTGCTGGACGTATCAGCATACGAACATACTCAGATGTACGCAATTTTAAAACCATAAATAACCCAGTAACAGCTGTAGGAAATACAGTACCAGTACTGTATTATAACCTAATCTAATGTAATGGAAAGAATAATACAAGCTAAGACAGTTAATGAAATTTCAGTAAATAATGTACAGTAGACTTTATGGGGAAGAAAGATCTCACCAGCATGTCTTAATGACAGCCAGTGTGAGATAACAACTGGCTAGTACTGTATTGGTGGATGTGGTAGCAAAGTCAGAATGTTTTCATGATCCAGATATCTGATACCTCATAAACTAGAAGTAGCCATCCACCTGCAGTGGGTAGGTAAACAGTTATACATCAGAAGTAAATGGGAGGATGAGAGGCAGTTGGGCAAAATTAGAATTAGAGAATAGGAGATGGTTATTGTTCTTTTCTTTGCCAGTTGTTAAATTTTTTTGCTAGGAAGATTGCAAATATGGTGCCTGAGTTTGAAAAAAAATGCATGTGCCAACTGTGGATATTCATAAAACAATATCCAGACTGCAGTGGTGTTTGGAAAGAAAGAATGGCAGTGTTTTAAGGGATATTGTCTCTGTACTGTAGCAGGATTGACAATATAACTTAACATGTAAGGCATTTCAAAATTTATACAATATTTGTACATGATTAGAGCAATATAAGATACTGTACACTAAGTTCTAGTTGTGTTTCCTTGATTTATGTACGTTACTTTGTTGCTGTCAGGACCACAGTAAACTGCAACAGAATTCCCTCCTTAAGTTCACTTGCTACTTAGCAAGATAATTTGCCAGTTCCTTTAAAATATAGTAAACTATACAATATACAGTATCCTTTTGTATTGATATAAGTTAGAATATGTAAAACTAATCCTAGACACATAAGAAAGGATGCCTGTACCAGTCTTCTGTGTTTTGTTGTATGTCTTTTAATCTTCCAGTATTTGCCATGCAGTACAGTACTAAATAAGACACTATCAACAGACAATATGGCGCAACAAGCAGCGAGTACTGGTGTTTGCCTCTCGTGGAATGAATTATCGGCACCGCCACCTGATGGATGACCTACGCACACTCATGCCACACAGCAAACCTGAGTCCAAGAAGGAACGGAAAGATGATCTTCGAGTTATTAATGAGGTTTGTTGAGTATTATAAGCAACTTGAAACATGAGCCCATCCATTCATCATCAAATCCTGTGTTGCCCCATGAGGAGCAAAGGAGCCTGGGGAGTCATCTTTGTTTAACTGTTGCCCTATTTGCTGGGTGTACCCATGAGAAAGTGAGAAGAAAAAATAGGCAGCACTACATCAAGTGAGTAGATGATGGTCACCACCACCCACCACCAGGTAGGAATAGAGTATCAATCTATCTATAACCATATGTCATAATCCCGTAAGGAGTGGCTGTTTGTTTCTGAGTAAGTTGATTTACAGGAAGGAACACAAACCCTCTGCCAACCCACTTGTTGACATGTAGGGAACACATGTGGGTTGGTTATATGGTTACCACCCGTGTTTTAAATGTTTTCCAGGCTTACAGGAAACCATTAGGCAGGTGGCTTTACATTGGGTGACAAACAAAATGGTTTGCATCTCCACCCAGTTAACAGGGGCATCATTACAGTAGGCACCACATCACCCTGTGATCTGGTTATATAGTTATCTCCCAGCACTGTAAATGGTTTCCTGGGTTATAGGAAACCTGTGGGCATGTCACTTAGTCAGCTAAGGAAGAAGTAGGTAGCAGTACATTGACTGAGTTGGTGATGGTTGCTACCACTTGACACCTAGGAATTACTGTAAATTCATTAATATGAATACCACATTGCTGAATATTTTTGAGTTTAATGTACTGTATTTCCATTTATTTCAGATTGCAGAAATGAAGAACTGCAACAAAGTTTTATACTTTGAAAACAGAAAGAAAAAAGACCTATTCATGTGGGTGGCAAATGTCAATCAGGGTCCCTCTGTGAAGTTTCTAGTTCTCAATGGTAAGAAAAATAAATTTTCATTGTGTTTGTTTGGGAATCCATTATTCAGTTCAGTACATTGTGTGTGTATGGTTGCTTGAAATACAGTATATATGAGAGGTTTATGAGTGTATGTGAGTGAGGTGGAGCGGGAGAAGGGAGATAGAGACCATGGATGAGATGATGAGACAGGGTGGAAAGGCATATGGGTTTGGTGTGCGATAGAGGGAAGGTAGCCAGTTGACAGTAAGTGCAGCTTGGAAGCCGTTTGTTTGTGGCCACCCACTTAAGGCATCTATCTTTCAACTGATAGACAGGTAGATTGCATATAAACGGAAAAGTGATAAAAGTATCCTGATTTCAATATAGTACTGTATATGGGAAAGGCCTGTGAAATGTAGTCAGGGTTCTAAGAACTTGAATGATGTATATCTGACCCATTTTACTGGGCATGCTATTGAGAGTTCTTCCACTTTTGTACTTTCTCTTTCCTTGTTTTCTGGATCTTGTCTCACCCAATCTTTTGTTGGGAGAAAGGTCAGAATGGTGATGGTGAATGAGATTTGCTTGCATTGGATGAAACTAAGTTGAAATGGAATGCAGCAGATAACTGAGAAACTGTTTGGCATGTAAGGTCATGTGTGGGTAAAATAGTAGGGTTAATCAGTAATGAATAGTTGAGAGGAATTAGTGCCCTTGTGCATCAGCTGAAGGTACAGTAGATCCACTTTACTCAGGTGACAGGATTTATGTTATTCCTGCTGTTTTTGACATAGGATAGACCTGAAACAGGAGGAGTTTAGAATCAGCCTTAGTAGCCTTTAGTATAAGAGAACTTTCCAAAGTTTCCTAAAATCTGGAGGTAGCAAGACTGGAATTAAAAAGATGTTATCCAGGTGCAAAGGTTAAATTTCAGATGATGAATGTGATTGTAACTAATTGCATTTGTGCCATGTTTTCAGCACATTGTAGCTATAGAAAATTTGTGAACTGGGGACCCTATTGAAGTTAATGTTGTTTATACATGCTGTGTGAGACCATCCTGTGTTGACCTTCAAGTGTTGTTGAACATACAGGATAATATATATATTGCACCCCCCTTGCCAGTTGCTGTGTTGTGGGAACTGTTCATTCAACATTACCAGTATGTACTTTACACAAGCAAAGGAAAAAAATGCTAACCATTGGTCATAGAGTGTGACCCCAGGGATAAGGGACTGAATAGGGAGGCTGCCAGAGATTGAGCAGCATAGAGAGCTGTTGTTAGGTGACCAAGGCCAATGCATCCAAACATGTTGGAGCCTTTATAAACGAAACAAAATGATTTGTACATTTAGCAAGTTGTTGATCAACCACAGTTGGTTTGCATCACTGGCTGTGTCATTTCCGTATGCATTGATATAAACCTCTCCCACACCAGCAAATTTAAGCCATTCTAGCAACACACAAGAAACGACAAGGGGCTTAGTAGATGAGCCACCCTTTGTGTTGGCAGCCTCACTTCAAGATTGGTTTTGTCACAGATTTGTGCATTTTTTTATGTACAGTAGTCACTGACCATCAGTGTGTGAAGAATGATGAAGGAAGGGTAGTGGTTAACAGTGAGGATATTAAAGATGCATGGAGAGAGCATTATAGCCAGTTGTTGAATGAGGAGTTTGATTGGGATAGGGAAGGTTTGGAGCCAGCTGATCCAGTGTTTGGGCC
>JAGKTI010000483.1:34981-47569 GCA_018397915.1 Birgus latro
TACATGTTTGCAAGATGTATTATCATTAGCTTAATTATTTTGGTTCCGTAACCCTTTGAATTCTGTCAACGCCCCTCACAACATTACTTTACTAATTCGACACAAATATTCTTCGCCTCAATCGACGCTAGTATGGGTAACCAGACATATTTTGACTAACTCACTCTATAGCGGTCTAATTGTAAGAAATTGAACTTGCTTTGCCAGATAAGATTGGATTTATTTAAAGCATCGCTGCTTGTCTTATTAGTGGAGATGTTTTCTGGGTTGGCGAAGAGTTCACCATCATGTACACAAACTCCTGTCACTTTCAGAGCTGCAAGGGAATCTTCGGGTGTATAAGCTTCATCGCTTCACTACCCTTTAACCTAAGAAGAAGAAGGGAATCTTCTGCATTTTTCGTTTCAAGCAGTTTTAGTCAGGTACACAGAGCGGAATATATTATTTTGCTACTCTGAAGAGTCAAACTATTTGTAGTTGGTTTTGATAGGTAGTAGTCTGGATTTTATGCAGTAGCCTTGTATCCCAGGAAAGTGGATGAAAATCCGTCACAGGGTCAGTGTGGCACAGGTTACAGAGATGAGCACTGGCTTGGCGCCTGGCCCCGCTCTTGTTGTTATTGCTGTCGCTTTCATTTCTGGTTATGGTAATGTTTATAAAACCATAACACTGGGTTCTTACGAAATAATGGGAATCTGCGTTGCACAGTTTTATGTCATATCATGTGAGGTGTTCACCACAAATAATAACAAGTAAGTGACATATTGTAGGGTCTTAAATATGGTGTTATGGCTTTGTAAACATTTAACCCAAGCCAGCCCTTTTTCTTCTTAATTGTGAAAATGAACTATCTCTCATGCTGTTTTAGGCATTAACTCAGTCAAACCTAACCTAGACCCAAGACAGATTTCCAGTCATTCTAAGTTGTTGGCAGAGTCTGTTTTGACTGTAATTTCAAATTTGGAAACATGAGACAGACTCACTTCTGGCCCTCTGCTGCCTACTTCTTCCTTAGCCTTTATCATTCTCTTTCTGAGCCTGCCCTCCTCTCTTCCTATTTCTCCCATCTTTCCTGTCACTTCTTATTGCTTTTCTTTCTTTTACAGGTGGCTTTACATTGAGTGACAAGCCAAATGGTTTCCTGTAAACCAAGAAACCATTTACAACGCTGGGTGGTAACCATATAACCAAACCATACGTGCTCCCTACGTGTCAACAAGTGGGTTGGTGGAGGGTTAGTGCCCCTCCCTGTAAAACAAATAACTCAGAGTCAAATGGCCACCCCTTACGGGATTGTGGCGTCTGGCAATAGATAGATAGATAGGACCATAATGCACCAGCAAAAACATAAGCATACCACCTGTGACCACAGCGCACCGGCAGAAACAAAAGAGACGTGTGTCTCTAATGCCCCACCGAGAAACAGAAATGCATTGCTTTTAATGGATGAAAAATAAACAGACCTCCAGCACAGGCATGTTTTCAAGACCCTACAATATCTTGATTATTTTTAACTTGCAGGAGAAATGTCACAGAAGAAAGTTCAATTAGAACTCTGCAGCATATTGATTCCTGTTATTATTTCTCGGGAATTTGTGGTTTGATTTGTAAACATTATCCAGTATTAGTTTTATTTCTGTTTGTGTTTTTATTGTTAGATTTTTATTTCTTCTTGGATTACCTTCATAATATTCTTTTGTTTGGATTGTGTCCAAACACTTTTCACACAAGAATTGAAGGAACCCATTGGCAGCACTCAGGGAGAGTACTGGATATCTATCCAAGCCAGATATTAAAAAGTAACCCAACGTAACATGTCTGAACCGACCTAACCAAAAGGGACTAGTAAAAAATAAATTATTGAAACACACTAAAAATGAAAAACAGCATTACTAGAAGCAGTTCAGGAATAAGTGAAATACAAAATACTGACTGAACAAATTAACATATATTTACCAGTATCATTCTCTCTCTCTCTCTCTCTCTCTCCCGCCACCACCATAGTTACACTTTACCCAGTGCTAAGACTCATACTGTAGCATCAGTATGTGTAAGATGAGAAAGAGACTGATTTCTTACTTAAGTGTATACAGGTAACCTGAGTATCCTAGAATCTTAAGTAAATAAATTTTTTGGTCATTACCAAATGTTCTTTTCCAGTCTATTTTTTTTCTTTGGAATGTTTTTTGTGTCATTAAGTTTGACAATAATATTATTACTGGTGTGCAGTTCATAGGTTCAGAGCATTCCCAGATAAGGTCAGTGGTTGCCAAGATTAGGGCCAAAGGATTTGGTTGTGCTCTTTATATTTTATGTAGATGATTTTTTTTTTTCCAATTCTGAAAGTAGCTGAAGGATACTCAACTAGGTCCAGATAATGCCAGGATGAGGTCTGAAGGATGCTAAGGTTACAATACAAAGGATGCCAAACTTAGGTCCAAAGGATGTCAAGGGTAGATCCAGAAAATGTTAAGCAAATGCTAAGGTACTGTATGAAACATGACTCAGATTTTCATTTTCCACATCCTTGTACTGTAATTTCATTTTTTTTTTTTTACACTGTAGTAGTTAAATAATTAATAATTGTCATCAGACTTCAAGCCCAGGAGTTAAGCTTGATGTAGAGAGAGAGGTGGAAAGGATTGTTGCATTGTTCGTCTCAGAATCACGGTGAAAACAATTTTAAAGAGAGAGAGAGAGATTGGAAAATGTAGTTGGTATGACCAGATAGGTATGGTAAGCCATACCAAATTTTCAACCCATCAGAAATAGAGAAGGCTTTGAAGATCTGAGAAAATATGTGGCTATAGAATGACAAAATCAAATGAATGGCCAGTTTTGAAGTAAAAACAATATGTGAAATATGAGCAGACTTTCAGTTTTTATTTAACATCACAGACTAGAGAACAAGAGTTTCCCTCAGTTTAATCAGATACCTTTGTGATAGTCAGTATCACATATCCAAGTTGTTACCTGCCTTCTGAAATGTTAACTTGACCAAGGGCAGGGTTTACAGCTGAATACTGTACAATCATTTGGGAGTAGCCAACATACCCTGATGTCATATTCAGTACATATAGTCAGTATTTCAAGGCAGTGGATGGAATGTAAAATTTTACTGGGACTGCTGGTAGATACCATAATATTGTGTGGCAGGAGAAAGACCCTGTCAGATAAAGGCTTAACACAGAATGAAGCATCATGCAACAATGCTCTCCTGTAGTGTTATTAATTTGTACTTCACCTTTATATTCTCTCACACAGGCAAGGCACCATGTACCCAGCATGCCCTAAGCTGGGACTGGCACACCTGGGGGCATCAACCTTTTTTGCATCAGCCCATCCTAGCGAGTCGTGTGGTAGTAATGGTCTTCCTCTCACCCCAAACTCTATACGTATCTATGGGCGAGCCAGAGCCCTTCAGCTAATCAACCATCCTCACCTAAGCACTTATGTTGACATTCATCGTGGTAAACATGGTAATGATGTGTGTCATTACAGTAATGCATTAGAGGATAACAGTGTATTGTACAGTAGAGTCTGTAGTGATACACATAGTTTCATGTTGGGAGTGCTAACCACTGTTGTCTGTTAAATTTTGATGTCAGTTTCCAATTAGCTTTTCAAGTGTGAAATAATTGCACAGTAGTTTGCCTCATTAACTCTGTGTTTAATCACTCAAATCTGTTCATGTCCTAATTAGTATAGTGCAGTAATCATTGTACTAGACTGCACTCATTTACATGGTTTGCTAAAGTATAGTATACAGTACGATATAACAAGGTTATATAATTAAATGCCCATGTCACTAATACACATTCCTCTTCAAAAACAGCTGTTTTCTTATTGTGTCTGAGAATTATTAGTAAGGCACATATGCTATACAGGCCTTGCACACATCGTCTGATAGTTGTATGACCTTACAGAGAGGATCATGGTCATCCAGGAGTATCATTTGCTGAACCTTCGAGCCGCAACAGAAAGATATCCAGATATTAAGAGCTCAGCAGGTTTGACCCAAGTGGCACACCAGGTAAGCACATGTGAATTGCATACACCTGGATTAAAATATACTGTTGTATCCCCACTTATGTAACATTTGAGGCTAAAAAGAAACTACTGGTATATGTAAGGAAAAATATTGCAAATCCAGTGTCATATCTTTAGTTAAAACTCTTTTGAGAGTGGATCTCGCAGCAGCTTAGCTGTTTGAAATATTGTAGTACCAAGTGAATACCCTCATAACCCACTGCTCCAAGTGTTTGCTATTCTTATTTAGTACTGACACAGTGTCTATACTGACTGATGTATGGGTAATCTTTAGTCTGTACTAAGAGTACTATAAATGTGAAAATAATAATCGTAATAGATCACCATTTTATTATAACATAAGAACAATATTGGGTAATATCATCATTATTGTAAATCTGAAGTCCCCACCAATCAGTTGCGATACGTTTATGCTAGTAACTGTGTTGGTTATAATGCACAATGATGTGTCATTCTCTATTGTCCCATCTGAAGCATAGGGGCCTGGGGTTAGGCTGCTTAGTTCAGACATTAAAGGTGAGAGTGGTACTGTATTATGTTAGCAATAATTCCCACCCACCTCACAGATGTCAACCTTGGGCAACATTCAGTTGGAGCACATTAACCTTGAACCTACTGGAAATCAGGCATCCATTTGGTTGTATGGTTACCACTCAGCAAAGTAAATGGTTTCTTTGGCCACAAGAATCCTTATGACTCTCACTCAGTGTAGAGTCATCTAAAGGTAGCTTTACATAATGTAAGTGGGTGTTGGGTATTGCACTTACATGATATAAGTTACCAATACTGTGCAAGATTAGCAATTATGTCTTGATTTTACAATGGTGCAGTTGGAAGAATTGTACATACAGATGAAAGAGTTGCTTATTCTGGAGATGCATTAGTTTCAGCTCAGTGTAGACCCTCTTCACCATGAAGTGCTTAATCTGAAGAGGATCCAAACCAGACTAAACTTGTATCTGCTCACTGAATATCATTTCCATATGTGGGTATTTTTCTTCCATTAATCCTTTGAATCTGGAGACATAGCCTTTTGGTTTATTCTCATGACCTTGGGATTAGCTAATCTTAGGGAGATCTTTAGTAGTGACAGGGTCACTAAAGATATTCCTAATCCCTCTATTTTGGAGTCTCCCAAAGCTGAATAAAATTATCAGAGTAAAAGAAGAATAAAGGAAAAGATACAGTCACTGGTTAAAAGCACACAGTTATAACGGTTGTGATGTTGTGTTGGCAGGTGCTGCAGGGTCTGGCATACCTCAACAACTTTGGAACAGTGAGCTGCAATCTGAGCCCTGAGAACATTCTGATTGATCCCTATTGTCGAGTAAAACTGTACAACTATGGCTTATACTACATGACAGAGGCGGGCACAGCTGTCTCCTTCCCTCTAGGGTATGTATCGTACAGTACAATGTTGTTGTCTCATTGTGCCATGCTCTGGGTGACAGGAAGCTTTGTAGCACCTCTTGCTTGGCAGTATATTGTGATATTACCCCCTAAAATCATCATTTACACTCATTATATAATTTTTATATTGATTTTGCATCAGTAGCATACAAGAGGATATTGAGGTGTAATGTGCAGAATAAATTGCAAAGGTGTTATGAAATCCCCAAAAAACATATAAATGATGACCTATTATCCAGATGGCTCATCATCTACAGTTAATCTGTATTGTAATATGTTTAGCAAAACTTGTCAGTTAGTGTCTGCATTCATCGAGTGTCTGCCAGAGAATGACTAGGATGGAGAGCCGCTAGTAGGTGACCAAGACTGACACATGCAAGCATGTTGGAGCTTTTGTGAATAATACAGTACCATACAAATGATTCATGTCAGTATTATTTTTTTTTCTCATGGTTGCAGTATTAATAAAAAAAATCAGGGCATGAAGAAATAACAAGTATACTGTATGTTAACAGAACTGGAAGTTAATTTTTTCTTCAAAAGTCAGTTTATGTATTCCAGACTCTTCTTTGTGGAGAAGAGCCATGCAGTGCTTTATTTATTTATATATGTACAGTGTTTTTTGTTATATGTAGCCACTTCAGTCATGTGACATATTTTTCAGTTTATTCTCACTAAGTTATCTCCAGACAGTTTTATTCACCATTCAAGAGTACTTTTCAAGCTGGAGAGGTTAGATAAGGCATTTTTTTTTACCCTCTCTTACAGTGCAATTGTTGTAAGCTGACAAAGATTGCTAACTCCTTTCAGTGCAATTGATCAGGTGTAGTCTCTGGCTGGAGGGTTGGTTTGACTAGTAACCAAAGTACTCATTCCTATCTGATAATTGAGGATTATCAGATTTCATGCTGTAATAACAGTCTTCAAGAAGTTGGAATGGCCCAGTGCCCTCAGATGAGAACAGACATCATAATGAAGACATACTTTGTTGTATTGTTGCAGCACCATTCAGTACAGCCCCCCAGAAGTGCTGCTGGCACAGGGTGTAAGCCAGGAGGGTGGTGGTGGGTCTGGAGGAGCTGTCACCATCACTGGCAACCCAGCATGGGATGTATGGTCACTTGGTGCTGTGCTGGCTGAGGCCATCATGGAATGTCGTCTGTTCAAAAGGTGTGGGTTTAATCACATTCTCACCAACTTTTTTTGTTTCTACTTTTCTTTTAGGTTCTGGAGAGGGGTGCGTTCAAGCACTGGCACTAACAAAACTGATTATATCTACATGTACATCCCTCAGCTCCTTCCTTGTTCCCATAAGGAGGATGGTGGACTCCTCAATAATGATAGCTTCTGCCTGCACTTCACATGATTCATGTCCAGAGGAGGCTAAGGCTGCGACAACCATCCTTTCTCTTTATCTTTTATTTTATCTGTACCCCAAGTTCATTCACCCTAATCCATGTCACCATTTTGTTTTCATATAGTATTGTTCTTACCAACCATTCTCTTAATCATAGTTTCTCCAACCATTGTTTTGTTTTCCGTAGCTACAGTCTATCCTCTCTTGTGGAGCATTGACTTTTTACAGTGTGCACCCTTATCATTTTCTCATACCTTTTGTGCTTCATGTTTTTCTTCCATACTTACCAGATATGCTGTTTTTTTTTTGTTTTTTTTGTGTGTGTGTGTGCATTTATATGCCCATTCTCTCTAGACCACATTACCAATTTATGACGGGGTTAATTTGAATACCGTAAGATTATCAAAAGGTAACAAAAATTGAATATAAACTATGTTCTCTGGCTGTAGAGGATAGATTGTCCCAAATCTTGCAGATGTGAAGAGGTGGAGTCATTAGTTGGGGAAGTGCTGAGAGTTGGTCTTGCCTCAGACCCCCTGGAATACCTGGCACAGACCCATGATGCATCCCGCAAACTAGATGTGAGTTATTTGCACTGTTTTGCAGACAAGTCCACAGCAAATTACAAAAAGACTGCTTATTAAAGTTCTATTGCTACTCTTAAAGCTGATTGTTTATGTCCACAAGAAAAACAGTAGTTTGCACTGTGAAGGCACAAAGAAGAGTTACCATCAAAATAGATTTAATTCTTGTGGCATTGATCAGAAATAGCCAGCTGCATTTATTATTAATTTATTGGGTCTTGGGAATGTGACTGCTGGACCATGTATATGATAGTTGGCTTTGACTTTGCTTTCCTTCCCCCCCCCCCCACAACTAAGATAGCCTGCATTAGAAATTATTTAGATTGAGCCTCCTTTCATGAAGAATCTTTACTTGAATTCCAAATGCAGCATGCTCTAGATAATATCCTTTCACCCGTCCATCCAGTAGACATAAACGTGGTTATAAGTTATACAATACTGTATTAGAGACATGAATAAAACGTTTTGTCCATTGGATCCTATAAATGTATTTAAAATACCACCTATCTGTGTCCATGTGGCAGAATTCTTTTCTGAAAGAATAAATAAATGCTTCTCTTAGGATAATTTCTTAATGTCAGAAAAGTGTGAATTGTCACAGTCTCTTCACAAGAAACCTAGACTTGATGTAGAGTTCATTCATTCATTCATCATCCAATCCTACTTTGCCCCATGAGGAGCGTAGGAGCCCAGGGCTAGGCAAGTTGGTCTTGACATTTAAGATGAGAGTGACCAGCTTCACTCATCCCTGAGTGGCATTACGTGAGCAATAAACCCCAACCATCCTTTGGATATAAACCTTCACCGGCTCAATCCGTTTGGAGCGCCGTAATTACCTACTAAACCACCAGGCGCCAAAATTTGGTTATATGGTTACCACCCAGCATAGTAAATGGTTCTCTAATGTACAGGAAACCATTTGGCTTGTCACTAAGCATAGAGTCACCCACAGGCAAAAGGAAGAGGAAAGAATGAGGGAAAGAAAGACAGAAGAGGGAGTGTAAAGTCACCTGTAGGCAGAAGTACAAGGAAAGAATGAAGGAAAGAAAGACAAAAGAGGATGGAAGGAAAGAGAACATGTCAGATTATCGTCCACCATCCAACTTGTCATTTCTGTCAGAGGTCATAGAGCAGACTATAGCAGTACTTGATCAGTTCCTGCCCCTACAAGAGGAAAATAGAGCCATCCCCCTCATCTAGACTGCCTATAGAAAACACTGTTAAGCTGAAACTGCCTTGACAAAGACAAACAATGATCCGGTTGAAGAATACCTTAACTAGGATGTTCTCTCTACTGGTTTTACATGACTTGTCAGCAGCTTTTGACATAGCAGATCATGAATTGCTGCTGGGTGATCATCACTTTCCATATATGGTGTTTGCAATAATGCCCTTAAGCTTTGTAGGTCATACTTATCAGGAAGATCCCAGTGTATGATGGTAAATCAAGTCACTGACTATGTTCCCTTGCTGTATGGGGTTCCTCAGGGATCAGTACCAGTATTAGGTCCAATTCTTTTAACCACATATACCAGCAGTATGTCAAGTCTGCTTGATGCACACATTGTTGCCTGTCACTTTTATGCTGATGACACTCAGCTTCGTGTGAAGATAACAAATCATGTTGATGCCGATATTGAACACCTGATAGCTGATTTAATGATCTGGATGATGAAGAGAAAACTTAAGCTACATGGTGATAAAAATGAGATCATCATCATCCAAGGAAATGGAACAGGACCTGATGCTGAGAGCTCATTGATCCTTGATACTGGTGAATCACAGCTTTGGTCAGCAACTGCTGTTCAAAACTTGGGAGTTTACTTTGATTCAGCATTAGATTACAAGGAGCACATTGAGCAGACTGTTAGAAGCTGTAATCTGGACATCAGAAATTTCTGTTTTGTGAGAATTCATGAACAGATACAGCCTCTTGGTGTTAGTTTTCTTAGCTGTTTTGTTTCATGTTAATTATTGCAATGCTCTGTTAATTGGTCTCCCAAATTAGCAGTCAAAGAAGTTTCAATCAGTCCTAAATAAAACTGCAAGGCTCGTTTTTGGTCTTCCACCAAGAACCTTCACAACATCATTCCATGTAGAATTGCACTGGTTGTCAGTGAAAAATAGACTAGAATCAAACTTTGTCTTATGACTTTCAAGGTTTGTAGGTTTGGTGAAGTTAAGTATCTTGCTGGCATACTGAAATATTCACCAGCTTCTGGTGCAGTACCATGGAGCAGTGATGATGTGAAGATCAGAGAGAGGTCCGGCAACCATCCTTCTCTGAGCTTTTTTTTTTTTTTTTATGTTGCATTAAGGTGTACAATAAACTGCCCTTATGAGACAGCGTACCTCAGAATTTCCCTTAAGTAGTAGTTTAAGATTTACTTTTCGAGGGAAGTTATGATCTTGAAAGAGATATGATGATTGAAGGCTGCAGAATTTAGTTAATGCCATGGCCGTAGTTGCAGTTTTGTACTGCACATGAAAGTGATAGCCATATACAGTAATATACAGTGTGTCCATGTGTGTGTGTATATATATATATATATATATGTGTATATACAGTGGATAGATAGATGTTGGTAGATAAGTAGATAGATAGCTATAGTTATAGACAGATAGAAGGTAGAAAGATAGTTTCTTCAACGATAGCAGTATAAAAAAAAATTCTGTTTGGAAGAATTTGCCCCTTTTGAGAAATAAGAAACCTGATTATTGTTATTATGATGCTGTGTTAATATAAATGTATTTTTTATTCATTGAAATATAATTAACTTATTTTTTTTTTATATATATTCCTGCATTCACATGATGTTGGAATGTTATGGAGCACAGGAGGACACTTCTTCACTTGTTACTTGGTGACAGATATCAAAGGAAAAAGGAAGCCCATGATACAGTCTCCTCCTTGTCCTTATGTAGTACAGGTAGATACAGAATATCATTACCAACAGATAAAGATGTGGTGATTTAGCAAGCTAAGGCACTTCAGCTGGTTCTGTTCCATATGGGTTTAAATTTAAGGGATGATTGGTGTTTTTTGTTGACATACTGCCACTTTGGGGCAAGTACCTTGTCACTCTTCATTTGAATGTCTGGACTGTGTAGCCTAGCCCTGGGTAATAGATGATGAATGGATAAAAAATTAAGGAATCAAATACTCCATCGCATAACACATGTGCAAGAAGTTATATTAACTTCTTCAGTAGAGGAAGAGAGGTTGTCAGACTGAGAATTTCAATGCTGCCAGTTGATGTACAGTCAGCACCATAAGTCATGTGCCCATTCTGCTTCTCTCTCCATGAACTTGGAACATCAGGCTCATAAAACTGCATCTGCCTCCACTGATGACATTGATCCACAGCTAAATAAAATCATCAGTGTCAGATGCAGCAGCCTTGACTGATTTTTCAAAGTTTGTGGAGGAAGAAACAGGAGCAGTGACAGGACTTTTGATGTTGACTACTTGAGAAAAGGATGGAAAAACATCAGAACGGGCTCACTCATAATTGCTGCATTGATGAAAGGAAAATGAAACTTTTTTTTTTTTCCATTTTCTCTCGTTCAGGCTCCGGTGATGCACTGTCAGCTGAATAAAATTTTCAGGCATTAGCTTGAATAGAATACAGGGCAGTGCATGAAGCAGAAGAATGTCCAGAAAATTCTCACAGGTTCAGGTTTTCTGTGTTCGTATATTGTATATCTGTACCTGCATATTATATTTAAGGTTGCTATTTCTAATCAGCCAAAGCTTTCCTTATGGAAATGTGCTGGGAGTATAACATTCAAAATTGATGTGGTGGTATTTATGGAGCCATTTTTATATTGTTGTTGGGCCTTGTGGAAGATCACTGAAAACTTTTCAAGTTTTCAGATGTTCATCTCCCCTACTGGGGATTTAGTGTGACTCAGATCCTGTGATAAGCAGTACATTCTACTTTCACTAGACATTACCACCACCACCACCACCACCACCACCTGAATTTTGAAAGTCTACATTAGTGAGGTTTATGCCTGTAACATACCGGTATTACATTTCATCATCATTTGGACCTCCTCTCCCACCCTAGGGCAGGATGAGGAGTAGCAGTGTCTAGGCAGCCTAAGTTTGCCCAATTCAATGGGCCAGGCTTCCATTCACTCATCATTCAAGCCCACTGAATCTTGGCCCCATCAGATTGGCCAAAAAAATTTCACCACGTTCTGTAGCTTTGCATATACCTAACTGATAATCCGAATGCTGTCACGTTAAAAAGGGGTGCCAAATCCCTGGTTATGTGCTTCTCCACACAAAATTCACCCAGACAGCTCAGTCTCTTGTAGCTTGTGGTAGGTGGGGGCAACCATCATCCACTCACTCAGGTAGTGTTGCCTTATGGTCTCTACACTGAGTGACAAGCTAAATGCTTTCCTGTACCCAGGAAACTCTTTACCACACTGGGTGGTAACCATATAACCAGGGTCTCTGGCCAAGTTTAGTGTCCCCCAGATACCTCTATCAAAAATCACTAAAGTATGGCAAATGTTTTGGAGAGCATCGGAGGACCCATTACTACATTTCATTTGAACGTTTTCCCCACAGGCTACACCAGAGAACTTGCAAAACTTCCTGCGAGTGTGCCTAACCCCTGACCCCAGGGATCGACCGAGCCCACGCTCTCTCCTCTCTCATCCAATATTCCGGGACATGACTCTCTCTGTCTCGCTTACCCCCATCCTGCCTCACTTCCCTGTCATTGACCCATCCCTCTGTCTCATTGATTTTGCACAGTTTAAGGTGAGTGCTTTGCATATTGCTGTATGGTATTAACTGTTATTTACTGATATTGAGAAAGTCTTGCTTATCAATCTTTTAGGCAGTAATTTATTGAAACCCGCAGTGTGTTATAGTGTTATACCTACATACTGATACCTGTATAACTATAATACATGAAGGTTTTGTGGTGTATAGATTAGCAACATGAAAAGTAGATGAAGATACACTGATTACACTGATACTGTGTACAGTATATATTGTGGCATTATGTTACTGTGAGCTGAGAGGTCATCAGCCAGTACTTTTCTGCCATCCCTTGAATTATTATTTCTTCAAGGGCTGAACACCCTTTAACTCTTAAAAGATGGGCATCGGAATGTTTTGACATACACTCAGGACAGGCCTAATTGGCTGGTGCGATATGTGGG
>JAGKTI010000483.1:47989-82917 GCA_018397915.1 Birgus latro
ATACATACATACATACATACATACATACATACATACATACATACATACATACATACATACATACATACACACACACAGTAAAAGTCCATTAGTCCGAACACTGATAATCCGAAAATCCCAGTAATCCGAATTTTTTAAGAAGGCTGACAAAAACTCCAAAAGTAAAAAAAATCAAAATTAAAAAATTCGAACTGGGCACCAAATGCACCGAAGTGCTGAGTGATGAGGTCACGGATCAGGTAATGCATGGATTGGCAACTCCTTATAAACAACTGACCACTTTTGGGTTTGTACCATAGGTTTAAGGAATTTTCCACAATAATACATATTTAGTTATTGCACGTTTACAATACGTGCATGTTATTATTAACCCTGGACTTACTCTCTCTAATTGGATTTACATGCCAACAACTGCTGTTTTCAACACTACGTATTACTGGTAAGTTAAACAACCCATAACATCTCTTAACCCTATGAGATTTCTGGGCCTAGCGGATTATGTCTGTGCTAGAGTCAGCCACTCTCAAGCTGACCCACATCTCATGGCTCGATATTTTTCTTTGATCTGTCTGTGTATATACAGTACAGTTTTCATGCTAGAATGTTGGTTCTTGGGTTATTTTAATGCTGAATAGTTGTACTTTTTCACAGTATGTTCAAAAAAGGAGAAAAAAGAAAATAAAATGTCAAAATGACAAGTTGAAGTTAGGCGAAAACCCAAAATTTTATGCCTTTCCATAGAAAAATATTCGACAAAAAAAATCTAATAAAGATATGTAAATCTGGTTTAAACCGTGCAAAACTACAATAAATTACCTTTACAGTGATATATATATTATGGTAATTTTAGCATTATGTTGCGCGGTAAAGCGATAGGAAAGAGATGCATAATTTTCTTTTAGTCTCGGCCGCAATTTCGCTTCACAATCTTTTTATTTGATCAGTCAGTGCAAATACACTTTTTATAATAGGATGCTGGTTGTGGTGTTATTTTGAAGCTGAATAGTTGTACTTTATCGTAGTATCTTCCAAAAAGGAAAGCAAGTAAAATAAAAAGTCAAAGTGACGAGTTGAAGCTGAGGAAAAACCAAAAATTTTATACCTTGCTGTAGAAAAATATCCACCGAGAATAAAGCGATAAAGAAACAAAACCATGAGTCAGACCAGCTGTCCAGTACCTGCCACGCATAGAGCAACCATTCCGTGACGTCATGCTCGAGTCTCTTTGTTACGATGCATGAACGTAATTTATAGTGAATATTTTACAAAAGTTTCTTAAAATGACGATTAAAAGCATCATTGGAATCTCTGAGGTTGGATTTGAAATGACAATCAAAATTGTCATCGGAATCTCAAAGGGTTAATTTACCAATTACAGTTCACGTCTTCAGTAATACATTATTAAGTAGGCGGTGGCTCAGTCGGTAGAGAGGTGGCCTGCAGTCCCAACGGACCCAGGTTCAGATCCCCGCTGGGGCAGGGAGCAGTTTAAGGATTTGAATTTCATTAAATCAGGCTTTAATAATCTACCAGAAGACCCGCCGACGTGTCGTAAAAATACCCCCGCTAATACCAATACACCAGTCCTGTATGAGACAGCCCTAGCATGTATTCAATATGGACAGTGGGTGTTAGCGCCGAAGTGGTGATATGTAGAGGTGTATGGTATGTAGGAGGACTGCTGGGCCTAGATAGCAGGCTCTGAAGCCTATGCCCAGAGTTGAACACACACAAAAAAAAAAAATTGTGTAATATGTAGTAATGTTAATATGTGCCATATTGTATTATGAATGAATAAAAAGTGATCCATTTGGTAAAATTTCAGTTTAAACATGAAATTCATTGTCTTAAAGATCCCACCCCAAAATCCGAATAATATGATAATCTGAATGATTCTTGGTCCACTGCCATTCGGATTAATGGACTTTTACTGTATATATATATATATATACATACATACATACATACAGTGGATGAACTGTAGATGATTGGAGGTCTGGTAGTTGAAATTCATCATTTGTACTGTAGTGATTGTCCTGCTGTGTCCATAGCTTCTGTTTCCCAGTCATATAGTGTCAACAATGATTTTCTACTTTTAAATGTGGGGCTGCAGTAAAACATAGTACCATAGCATAAGATACAGTAATATTCATTAAGCAGAGGCAATCCTTGTTAAGTCAGGGATATGTTCTATAATATACCAGGTAATAATTTTTCCATATGTTTGGTACAGTACTTGAAACTGGATGTAACTGGCTAATCAGCTTTGTAGGTAACGGTGTAACTTTCACATTTATATTTTATGTAATTTATTGTGGAATTACACTGCAGTGAAAAAGAAGTGTATGGAGGTCTAATTGTCCTTCATTCAAATTCAAAATAAGAAATGTTAAAAAAAAAAAGGCAGGGGGGGAGGGAGTGACTTAAGACAAGGAGTAAGTGTATCAGTTACCTTGTTTTCAAGTGATTACAATGCCCCATTTGAGGGACAGTCTAGCCCTCAAGGAGTGACTGAAGGTCTATCGATCATGTAATGCCACCAGGGGAATTAGTCAGGTCATCTGCCCTTAAATGCATTTTACTGTGGTAGTCTGGCTTCTGGCCCCAACACCTCAAAGGGGATGTATGGTATTGACAGTTACTGTTATAGGCTGTCCTCATTTTAAAGTCATGAAAGTGTACCTGTATATTATTATTGTTTTTTTTTTATGCAGTCTGAAATTACAGTATAACTTGAGGGATTTTGGCAAATCAGTTTTTGTTGTTAATGGGCAATTTTTTTGTAGTTTACCGTGGACTTAATAGCAAAAAGGGCTATAAATAAGTCAGCTTATAATGAAGACTCCCTGCACAAACTTTATCCCCTCTACTCAGAATAAGTTACATAGTCGTGAATAATAAAAGAATGTCACTTGTTCTCAGTGTGATGATAGTGGAAGGTGAGGTGTTTGGAGGAGATGTGAGCCACCACCAGCAGCTTGAGGCCACCACTATCATCTTGCCCCTACACAACCTCCGCAGCAGATTGGCCCACGTCCCACCTCATCTCTACTACCCATTAATCACACAAGGGTCAGTCTTGGATTCAGAATAAATAACTGCAGTTAGGCCTGTTTACTAGCATTTTCTTTAAAATAATTTCTTTTCTGAGTTGGTGGGGAATTAATGCCTTTTCTTCACTTAAAGTTGTCTTTGATTCCATATGACATTGTTTAGGAATTATTATTATTTTTTTTTTTATTTAACCTCTCAGTCAAGAACCAGAATGTCTTGCTTTTCATTGTATCAATTAAAGTAGCAGTTTGCCTGCGTACATCCTAGACTTTAAGTCAGGATTAACTGTATGTCATGATTTAGTTGTAGCTATTGATATGTGCAATATTTAATATTATCAAAGAAAAATCAGCTTCTTTTCTAACTAGAATTAAGAGTACTGTAGCTTTAAAAAGAAGTCTGAAGCCCTGCATATCCTCTGTAGTACCACCCTTACCCTTTCTGTATAAACGATGCTCAACAGATTCATTATAGTTGTTTCAGTCACTTGTATTTTTTGTTTATTTCAGAGTATAATATGAGTTATCTGAGAGGACATGGAGAGACAGAAAATGAAGTTTAGAAGTTTTGTGTTGTTAATGTGGATGTGCTTTAGGAGGAGTCCCCTGAGATGATCTGGCCATGTAGAGTGAATGAATAGCAAGAACTGAGTAAGGGAGTCTATGTGAGTGAGGTTGATGGAGAGAAGGGGAGATGGAGACAGGTTGAGATGGAGGGATGGGATGGAGAGGCATATAAATAAGTGGTGTGAGAAGGAGGGAAGTTAGCCTGATGGCAGAGGGCAGGGTGATGAGGTGATTTGATCATGTCCACCCCATCAATGAGTAAGACATCTGGCAATAGATAGGTCTTGTTTAATTCAATGACTTGTTTTATTTTGTATGTAAACTATAGCATGGGAGTTTCTTGTTCAAGAGCAGTAAAACTTTGATTTAGCGCATGACTCAAAGCCATTAAAGGATCGATGAAAGAACGTATGCAGTGCTGGAGAAGTTGCATGATTGCCTTATGAATACAAGTTGTTAAATTGATGGAAAGGGCTATGTTGTCTACTGTACTGAATTTCTGAAGCAAGTCCAAAGAATATACAGGTAAGTCTTGTTATAATTTAGGGATGTGTTTCAAAATATCACAGTTTTTTCCATAAATTTGGTGCTGTAAATTGGGGGAACAAGTAAAGCAGCTTTGTAGGTATCAGTGATTATTAAGTGGCATTATTTCTGTAATTTACTAAAGAACTGTCAACAAAGAGAACACTTTAAAAGGTAATATATTATGATAACTTGCTATTGTTAGGTTCAGTTGTTGTAAAAAGCATTATATGTTATCAATGAAGATGAGGAACATGTGTTGATTGTCTGCTATATTCAGTGTCAGTAAATAGCTCCAAGGAAAATACTGGCAGTTCTTGTTATAATTCAGGGGTGTGTTTCAAAATGTCGCACTTTGTTTCATGTAGTTTATACCGTAATTTGGGGGAAATTGTCAAATCACCTTCTCAGGTAGTAACAAAACTGTAAGAAATAATTGTTCTTTATATTATTGTGGACTTAATAGCAAAAATCATCAGTAAAGGTGTTTGGGTGGTAACCATACTGCCAACAAATAGATGTTTGGTGTTCTAGTGGCATAAGGCAAGACACTCTTGTCAAATGTGACCCATGAAGATTTAAGTCCAAAAGGTTGCTGGACTATATTACTCACATATTGCCACTTTGAGTTGAGCAACTGATCATCATAATTTTGAACATCTGGACTAAATGACTTAGCCCTTGGCACTAATGCCTCTGATTGGGTATTAAAGGCTGTAATAATAGAATGAATAGATAACAAGGACTTTCTGTAACAAGAATTTTGGTACAGAGAGTGTGGAACTGATGAACTTGAGACAAGCCGGCTCCCTCTGGTGATCCGAGAGAGAGATGTTGAGTACCAGCTGCACCGCATCATTACCTTCCAGCGCCTCCTGCAGGTTCATGTCATGCAGTTTTGTGTTCCTCTTCTGCTTGTTAGGGGCAAAGTGTTGTATGCCATAAATAAGAGAATATTGTACTGGAGTTTGACACTTACAGACTCAAATATGGAAATTAGTTCAATCTACCATTTAGATTTCTTGGATAATATCCAAAACAGAAAGGGATTAACCAGTTATCAGAGCTCCTTAGAGATAGTCAAAATTATCATCATCATAATGTGATAGGTTGGGGCACTCATCCACTCTCCCGATGTAGTGCTGCTTTGGGTGTCTGCCCTTTCCTCTCTTCCTTCCTTTTATCAGTCTATCTATCTCTCTGTCTGTATCTCCACTCCACCAACATGTTGTGCTCTGCAGAGATTGTATATAGGGTAAGAAGTGCTTGTAAGTGTGATTGTTGTATTGGAGTGGCTTTGGATGTGTGTGTGGTCTGTGAACCAAGTGTAATTGGCCCGCCTTAAGCCCACTGGGTGCAAGCATACTAGTATGTGACACTGGTTCAACAACCACACCCCTTATGTCTGCCAAAGTGGTCAGTGGCTCGGTGAATGCTTCCCAAAGTTTTACAACTCTGTCAGGAGGCGAACTCACGTCCATCAGCGTGCGAGACGCACACTCTACCACTGTACCACAGAGGCTCCCGATCCTGTCTTTCTTTCCTCCATTCTTTCCTCTTCCTTCTGCCTACGGGTGGCTTTACACTCCCTCTGCTGTCTTTCTTTCCTTCATTCTTTCTGCTTCCTTCTGCCTATGGGTGACTCTACACTGAGTGGCAAGCCAAATGGTTTCTTGTACACCAGGAAACCATTTACTATGCTGGGTGTTAATCATATAACCAAATTATGGCGCCTGGTGGTTTAGTGAGTAATTAAGGCTCTCCAGTCGGGTTGAGCCGGTGCAGGTTTATATCCAAGGGATGGTTGGGGTATATTGCTCACATTATGCCACTCAGGGATGAGTGAGGCTGGTCACTCTCATTTTAAATGTCAGGACCAACTTGCCTAGCCCCTGGCTCCTATGTTCCTCATGGGGCAACATAAGATTGGATGGATGGATGGATCATCATAATAATTTTTTTCCCAGTGTCAGTCCCACTTTTGAAAATGGGGTGGATAATATCCAGAAACAAGAGAAAGGAAAATATTACATCTACTTAATGCAACATTTTTCAGCAAGTAGATTGTCTTATGATGATGATTCCAGCAGTGTGTATTGATTTGTTTATTTTGTGCACCTACACTAATCCTGAAGAATGGATATGTCTTTTTGCTACTAATTCATGTATAATATATCCCAGCTTCTTAATGCTGAACCCCTTCCCACTAAAAATGGTTGGGACAAATATTTTGCTTCCAGGTATGGCCTGCCTCAAGATTTTTATTTTTTTTCAGATTCTAATCTTGTTTATTAATGCTCTTGTGGTTGAGTCTTCTCTTGTGTTTTATTCCTCTAAGTTCCAGATGATGTTCATGTGAGAGTGAGTCATAAGAGTCTGAGAGTGCTAGTACTGTTATCATTAAGTCTCTTATGGTAATACTGTCACCGTTAAGCCTCTAATATGGTTACCATTAAGTCTCTAATGTTAATACTGTCACCATTAAGCCTCTCATGGTAATACTGTTACCATGAAGCCTCTCTTGGTAATACTGTCACCATTAAGCCTCTCATAGTAATACTGATTAAGCCTCACATGGTAATAGAGTCACCGTTAAGCCTCTCATGGTACTGACAACTATGGTATTAGGTTCCAACTTATGTCAGACAAATTTTATCCAGCTAGGAATGAGCCTTGGGAGGTTGTGAGTGTTAATACAGTATGTTCATTCTGCCTCTTCAGGCATATCCATACAAGAGTGATCTGATTCTTCGAGAGGCAAGGAAGGACACTCCGCCCTTTTACCGGCCGCTGGTGTGGGCTGCACTACTTGGTGTGGATGGAGCCGTGGCCCACACCTACCAGCGCCTTGACAAGGAGACCCCCACACCCACTGACAGGCAGGTGGGTAGAACAAAGAAACCTGATTATGTGTCAGTTAGTCAAATGATTCCATACATCCTCTTAAGTATTCCTAGTATTGAGGTTGAAGTTGGCCATGGTACAGCCTTTTTTTTTTTTTCCATTAAAAATAATATTTATTTAAAATGATAAATTTTTTTTTTTCTTAATGGACTGGAAGTTAAATCAAGTGCCAAAACCAGCTAATTACTGTACTTTCTAACAGTTTCTGGCAACTGTGGAAAAAAAGAAATAAAAGATGTGTAACTACTGTATAAGTAGACCTGATGACAAAAAAGAGGCATTCTGGGGAAAACTTGATGATGTAGCACGAGTTCCCGACCCTGAGGTAATGATCATTGCTGGAGACTTGAATGGACACATTGGTACTGATCGGAGAGGGTATGAGGAAGTTATGGGAGTCTTTGGCTTTGGAGAGAGAAATAGAGAGGGAGAGAGAATACTGGAGTTCTGCCAAGGTAAGGATTTGAAAATTATAAACACAATGTTCAAAAAGGAAAGAGGGAAGATGATAACTTTCAAAAGTGGAGGTGTAGAAACCCAAATTGATTTTATGCTGATGAGATATTAAAGTGAAAGACTGTAAAGTTATACCAGGTGAAGCATGTCTACCACAACATAGACTATTAGCTATGGATCTGAGAGTGGAAAATATGAAAGGAAGAAAGAAGAGGAAGGGTGTTAAAAGAGTGAAGGAGTGGAAGTTGAAGGATGAGGAGATAAGACTACAATCTGAAGCGAGTTGTAAGAGAAGAAATGAGAGACAAAGAGGCGATTGGAAACACTTCAGGGATAATATAACAGAGGCTGCGAGGGAAGTCTGTGGAGAAACAACAGGTCACAGGAGAAAAGAAAGAGAGACGTGGTGGTGGTATGACAAGGTGAAGCAGGCGATAAGTGAGAAGAAAAGAGCATTTAAAGTATGGCAGAGAACTAGAAGGGAAGAAGACAGAAGAGAATATAATGAAAAGAAAAGACAGGCAAAGAGAGAAGTGGCCGAGTAGAGATCTGGAGAGTGCACAAGGACGGACAAAAATGTTTAAAATTGCAAGACAGATGAGGAAGGAGAGGAAAGACATGGTGGGAGCTAAATTTGTAAAGGATGAAAATGGGGAAATAAAAACTGATGAGGCAGAAATACTGGAAAGGTGGAAGAGGTACTTTGAGGAACTATTGAATGAAGAAAATAATTATGAGATAGAAGAGATGGGAAAAGTTGAAGGGCCAGTTGCAATGATAACAGAAGCTGAAGTGGAAGCAGTCTTAAAGGAAATGAAGTCTGGGAAAGCTTCAGGCCCAACAGGTATAATAGCTGATCTGATAAAAAAGGCTGGAGGTACTGGTGTAAAAGAATTGACAAGGATTTTTAATAACATCTTAGTAGGAGGACAGCCACCTGAGGACTGGAGAGATAGCTGGACAACGCCAATTTATAAAGGCAAAGGAGATGCCCTTCTGTGTGGAAAGTACCAAGGAGTCAGACTGTTGGAGCATGGAATGAAGATATTCGAAAAGGTGCTGGAAGGAAGGCTGAAGCAGATAGTGAAGATAGATAACCGACAGTTTGGATTTTGCGCAGGTAAATCCACAATAGATGCAATATTCATCATAAGACAGTTGCAGGAGGAAATGCTTGTACCATGTGTTTGTGGACTTGGAAAAAGCTTTTGATAGAGTACCAAGGAGAGTTATAGAGTGGGCCTTGAGAAGACAGAATGTGCCTGAGAGACTCATTGCAGCTGTCATGTCTCTCTAAATTGATACAAGATCAAAAGTCAGAACAATAGCAGGAACATCAGTAAATTTTGGAATAGGAGTTGGGGTACATCAAGGGTCAGCACTCAGTCCATTGCTGTTTAACATAGTAATGGAAGAGGCAACACGGGAATGTAGGGGGGAAGGCCCATGGGAATTGCTGTATGCTGATGACCTAGTGCTAACAGCGGAGACTAAGGAAGAAGTGGTGGAAAAGTAATAGATGGAGAAATGGAATGGAGAGGAGGGGAATGAAAATAAATATGGATAAGACAAAGGCAATGGTGACAGGCAAGAAACCAGTAAAAAGAATTCAGTCAGGAAAATGGCCATGTGGATGCTGTGGCAGAGGACCAGGAGTGAACGCAGTGTTGTGCGTGGAGTGTAATAAGTGGTGCCATAGAAGGTGTTCAGGTCTTCAAAATTTGAGAGGAGTGCAAAATTTCTGCTGCGCAGCCTGCATAAGAAGAGAGGCGGAGGGAGATGAAGCAGAGGATGTGTTAGAGGTGAATGGGGGCACACTACAGGAAGTGCAGCAGTTCTGCTATCTAGGAGATATATTGGACTGCAAAGCAGGGGTGGAGAGATCAGTCAGAACAAGAGTAGCGGCAGCATGGTTAAAGTGGAAGGAAATAGCTAGCCTGCTGGTCAACAAACACATACCACTGAGACACAGAAGTAAAATATATGAGGCCTGCATTAGACCAGTATTGATATTTGGTGCTGAAACATAGGCATTGACAGATAGACTGATGAATGTTCTGAGGAGTACTGATCGTAGAATGTTAAGATACATGGTGGGAGTGAGATGGGAGGACAGAGTTTTGAGTGAGGAGGTAGCCAGAAGATGCGGGGTGAAGGATCTCGATATCATCTTGAGGCAGAAGCAGCTTAGATGGTTTGGTCATGTGAGAAGTGAGGAAGGGAGCTGTGTGAGAACAGCAGAGGAACTGGAAGTGGTGGGACGTCGACCGCCAGGAAGACCTAAGAAGACCTGGAAAAGTGTTGTAACTCAAGATATGGAAAGACTGGGTATTGGAGAAGATTTAATCCAGGATAAGAAGCAGTGGAGAAAAGCCATCGCACGTCCAACCCCTGTTTGAATATGGGAACAGAAGGACGAAATACGAAGATGATGATGATGATGATGTAACTACTGTATAAGTAGATTTGTAACAATGTGATAGTCTCAGCTTGGACTTTAATTCTGTTTACCTGTGGCTGAGTGTTTCCAGCCTGAGGGTGATAATTGTGTATGTTTACCAAACTTTTAGCCATAATTCACTCTTGTGGTAGTACCTCCCAGGCTTAATGATAGCCCACCATCTACAGTTGCCTTTTTTGATATATTAATCTGAAATTAAAGTATAGGATGTGTACAGGGAATATGTTGTTAAGACAGTTCCTTTCAGCTCAGAGTGAGTCATTGGATCCTGATAGTATTAGTCATAGATATACATATACGTAGATCCTGCATTGCGCTCTGCCGCTTAGGGCCGATGTATGTCAATAGTGCCGCCGCATTGGCAAGGTCGTCAGGCTGAAAATAAACAGAGGGAATCAGTGGGCAAAGGGTGCAGATGCTGACATTTTCTGGCCATAACTTTCTTAATATTGCATGAATTTCTGTATGTGATGACTTATTTAAAGCTCATAAAATATTCTAAATTAATATTAAATGCACCTTTTCTTTCTTGGTCCATGTTTGCCACAAGCACATCTCCAAAGTAATCCACACTAACAACAGCATGGAACATGCGCTTCTGAGCCAACTTCAGTTAATTTTTTGGTGAAATCTGGCTGCAGTATAATATGACTCATGACAAACCTAACATGTGCATGAAGTTAAATTCTTTATAGCATTGTTTAGAATACTGTATATGAATGATATGGTAATTGAAATGGAGTTTGGTAAAGAAATAAAAAGAATGGCTGTGAACATATGTATTATGGAATTCAGGGAGTGTTAAAGTTTACAACTTACTAGGACATGATAAAGCAGGAAAACCCCCAGCGACAATTGTTAACTTCAGGAAAGCCTTCACCACTCAATTAGTGTGGCAATATGAATGAAATATGTATAACATTTTAGGGGAAAACAGAGGTGGAACAAGTATCAGAACCTGGGGAAGTAATTCTCTTTTTTTTCTTTTTCTTCTTCTTCTTTTTTTCTTTTTTTTTGAGGGGAGGATAAGGGGGGAGGGGAATACTTACTGAAAGTTTCACAGAAATTTTAAAGGTTTGATAGTTAATGGCTAGAATCTTATGAATTGAAATAAACAGCAGCCCTGGCTCAGTGGGTTAGAGCGCTCCGCTCTGGCCGTAGGGTCGGAGGATCGAATCCACCCAAGGGTCATTGGTAGACATCAGGAAGGGCATCTGGTCATAAAATGCTACACGCTCCAGTCCAAAAAGGCCGATGCATGCATGCAAGCATGTTGCAGCCTTCGAAAACGATAGAACTACAAGTCCCCAAATGACCTTGGAAATGCTGAATCTCTGAGATTGTTAAGTTCATAGATGGTTAGGTTGTGTTAGGGTAGTCATTTTACCACAAAATACACTACTGTGACCCAACATTGCTTTTTTGGAGTAAATGCATTTCTGACGTATTCACCATACTCTAATTTTGCTTGCATAATGTATACACAGTTCCATCCCAACAGAAAATTGCAAGAACAAACGAACGCGAGATGGTGAGGGCTTTCTTGAACTTTACTTTACGTGGTTCAGTACATGAGAATCTGAGTACTATACACTGATTACTTCAGTGAAATGGAATTTAATGCATTGTGGTACTCTCAAACGTTATAAGGTTAACCATTCTTCACACTGACTAGTTTGCTTATATTACAGCTAAACTTAGTGTGGAAGTACTGCACCTCTGCATGCATCAGTCTGATCAGTGCAGGGCTATATGACATTTGTATTGATTTTATTGTACAAAATGTTTATAATTGCCCATGAAAAGTTGTTCCCTGATGTCAGATACCAAGTGTTTGCTTGTTAGTGTAACACTGTGGAATTTCAAAAAAGTTAAAGGTGGTACAGTTGTAGAGTAGTCCATAGCAGACGGCATGCACTCGACCTTTCGAACATGGCAGCCAAGCTGACGCATGTTTTGCCACCCCATGCGACATACAGTATATGTTTATATATCTATGAGGAAGTGAAGGAGCATTGTGGTGTGGTTGAGGATGTGATGGGAAGCGTTAGGAGAAGCACGTTAAGGTGGTTTGGGCATGTGGAGAGGATGGAGAGTGAAAGACTTACAAGGAGAGTGTATGTGAGTGAGGTGGAGGGGGCAAAAGGGAGGGAGAGGCCGAGGATGAGATGGAGGGGGCAAAAGGGAGGCGGAGGCCGAGGATGAGCTGGAGGGATGGAGTGGAGAGGTATATGAGAGAGGGGGGTGTGAGTTGGGAGCATGGTAGTGAAATGGCAGGGGTCAGAGTGACATGGAGGCGATTTGTTTGTGGCCACCCCATGCGGGATTAAGGTGTCTGGCAATAGATAGATAGATATGGTATTAAAACTATCATCTTTAACCCTGTCATAATCAGGACAATTTGGGTATTTTGTTTTAGCTAACTTTAAGCAATTTTATTGAGATGAGAGTGAGGTATATGATTCTGAGAGTACTATTACTGTCCTCATTAACTCTCTGATGATTGAAACAACTTAAATTTTGTATATCAGCTGAGGCCAGGGAGTTTTCTTCAGTTGACTGAGACAGTGTTAAGTGGGAAATGCTTTTAATTCATAATCAGTTGGTTAAAGACAATAAAAAAATTTGCTGCTGACTACAAAGCAACACCAAATGAAGAAATTTGTTGATTCATATGCAAACTGATGATGAGACAGCTTTGACTAAAACAACTTTGAATAAAGATTAACTGTATATGGTATTTAGGATTATTGCTGAAGAAGTGGAGTTTTGGGTTGTTGATGGAGTGTATAAAGGAGGGGATGGTAGTGTTGATGTGGGTGGAATATGGTGGATATGTGATGAAAGAGGATAGTTGTTGGGGCGTTGGCAAAAGAGAGTAGTAAGCTTTGTGCACCGTAACTTGGTGGAGATTTTCGTCTTTTGGAGCATGTGTCTTGTAGCTCATTAGCAGAATAAGTTAGTACGCTGACTCTGAATTCTTTTCGTGGCCATACCGTATCACTTGTTAATAACTAGCATATGATCTAGTGTTGATTTCTTGTTACAGCTCAGCATTCATGACTGAGAAATGGCAGTTTTAGGCAGTTATTAGTGAGGTATGGATGAGATGTGAGCCTTAAAGTGAAGATTAATGGCAGGTGTGAATATGTGTGAGTGAAGAAGTAGCAGACTGAGGCAACATCTTCAGGCCTCATGGGCTTCAGGGAACATTTTTCAACACTGAGCAACAGCCTTCATATCTGCCTCTCAGAATATTTCCTGTTACCATTAGAGTATTATTTTTATCATCACATGTGCACTAGTCAGGTTTTTCATAAACTCAGGTATTGATTCCCCAAAAGGTATGGAATACAAAATGGCAAGAAGTTGTCTAACTTCTGTATTTTGCACTGGTATTTCATAATTTGTTTAAAAAAAATGAAAAAAAAAGGATAAATATGTGTACCAGTATCTTTTCAAATAAAACAACTCACCAAGGAGAGAAATAGATTAAAGAACACAACAAATCTGACCCCAGTACGATTATAATCCACTAACTACCTAAGCAGTTCCATTAATGAACTGATTTAAAACACAAGCAAATCAACCGAGAAAAACTTGTGGACACTCTTGATCACAGAACAGACAACAAAATGCAGTACAGTGACAACCATCCACACGTCCAATAACTCACCCCCTCCAACCCATGTACCCTTATTGAGCAGTTATGAAACCATCCCCAGCATGAAGAAACAAACAGACAGCCTATTAAACTATTGGGCATCATGCATCAGTAAATCACATAAACATCAACCCTCATAACAGAGCCATAAAAAAAAAAAAATCTCAGTAAAATTAAGGGAAATGCACAGACATCCCCTCCATTCACCTCATAATAAGTCCAGGAAGTGTTAAAAGCAGAATTCAAACATCCATATAAAACATCTTTGCCCCATAATCGTATATGCCCATAGAGGGGACAGAGGTGTTAATGTGGATGTGCTGGAATGTGTTAGGAAGTATATGCTGAGATAGTTTGGCATGTGAAGTGATTGGAGAATGAGATATGAGTTAGATGGAGGGGGAGAAGGAGATGGAGGATGAGATGGGGAGATGTATGAGTGAGAATGATATGAGATAAAGGGAGGACTGTCTGATGGTGGAGGATATGGGAAGGCAGTTTGTCTGTGGCCACCTCCTTTGGGACTAAAGCATCTGCTTCTGCAGTAGATAGAGATAGATGTCCATTTTCATGTCATAACCCTCAGATCGAAGTGGATATCCCTCGGTGCCACCAGTATGATGAGCTGCTATCGTCACCCCAGGGCCATGCCAAATTCACCCGTGTTCTCAAGGCGTGGGTTGTCTCTCACCCCCATCTGGTATACTGGCAGGGTCTGGACTCTCTCTGTGCTCCATTCCTTTATCTTAATTTTAACAATGAAGGTAAGTCAAGCACTGGGATGGGATTTATGGTACAGAACAGTCTCCTATCTTTTACCTTTCCTTTCCCCTAAATTTGTATTTGGATGATGAAGAAGAGATTGGAAGACAAATTTCCTTGTCAGCTTTATAATATCATCTTCTTCCTTAGATTTGACAGAGGTGTCATTTGAATGTGTAGAGGAATTTTGATATCTGACTGATATGATTTGTGCTGGGAGAGGAGCTAGGATTAGGAGTGGATGGCAGAAGTTTAAGAAACTGTACCTCTCTTGACATAGAGGGAACTCCTCCACCCATTGTACCTTGTTTTCATTATACTGTACCTCAGTGATATCCACTGTGCTTAGCCAGCATAACTGTATGTCTGATCAGGGTCAGGGAAGTCACATATGTCATGCATTAAGAAGGATATGATTTTCGCAAGTGGGCAGTCTTAATCTTCTGTAGTTCCTTCTAAAAACTGTGTGAATCCACATAACCTACAGTGTGATACCTTGAGATTTGTGTATCAGTGGTGAATTATTAAATACAGTTGGTTTCTCATTACTTTTTTTTTTTTAAGTCCACCATGAATTACAGAGAAATTTCCTCATAGAATTTCAGTGTTACTTATAAAGCTGATTTGATAGTTTCCTCCAAGTTTCGATAGCAGTTATAGTATTATGCTGTACAGTATATTGAAAAAGATGTGATATTTCAGGACACATCTTTGAGTCATGATGAGTTGCCTGTATTAACACCCTAGATAGCAAAATAATTATTAGATCATCTAGTGCCCACGTGATAACAAGTCCATGTTACATATCACCTTTTCCATGTTCATGTGAGGTATTAAATCTGTAGTAAATAAATAGAAATTGTTGTTCACCTCTAAAGCAGATTTGCCAGTTTCTTTCAGTTTATAGTTGTTGTTGTTGATCAACTCCAGTCTGTCTTGTTGAGGAGACCCATTAACCACAGGCAAGCAACTGCTCTTGCAGGGCCATCCCATGCAGTGAATCAGTGCTTCCTTGCTGTTGATAGTGCCCCACCACAGCAAGGCATGGGAAGAAGTGTGGAGGTTTGATTCCTGGGTGGATGTCACATGTGCATCTCCACCTAGTTAACAGGGGCACCATAGTAGGCTTCATTTCACTCTGTGATCTGGTTCAGTGGTTACCACCCAGTATTGTAAATGGTTTCCCAGGGTACAGGAAATCATTGGACTTCTCATTCAGTGTAGAGCCAGCTGAAGTAAAGTTGAAAAAAGAGATGAAAGCAGTCACAAAATGATAAAGGTGAATGAAGAAGTAGGTAGCACTACATCAGATGAGTGGCTGATGGTTGCCACCACCTACCATTTTCCAGTTTATAGTACCCATTACTGTATATGGAAAAAATTTTAAGATTTTTTTTTTCTCCATATATTGTACCTTGCTTACAATAAGGAATTACTGTAATGTTTTCTCCTCCAGCACTTGCATATGCATGCTTGTCTCGCTTTATTGACAAGTACCTGTACAAATTCTTCCTGCGAGACAACAGTGCAGTGATTCAAGAGTACCTGGCCAAGTTCTCACACATGATCACCTTTCATGATCCTCGCCTGGCAAACCACCTCCACTCCATTGGCTTCATCCCGGAACTGTATGCCATCCCCTGGTTCCTCACCATGTACACGCGTGAGTTTTTTTTATAATTAGCCCTTCATTTGTGTACTTCTTGCAGTATTTTATTCCAACTAATGCCAGGAAATCTTATTTGGCATAGGAATGAGTTGCTGGAGACCATGAATATTCATACTGTCCCTAGTAATCCCTTCTGTTAAGTGACAGCTGTTTATTTTTTGTTCTTGCTGCCACCAGACAGTTTAAAGCAGGTTAGGATATACATTTTTATCTAGATGAGTTTGATATAGTCTTCATTAATTCCTGCACTACTAGAAGACCTTCCCATGTTTAATAAAATTGTGTGCAGTAGCAAGTCTAAAGCAAAAATAACATCACTGAATTGAAGGAGTAATCCTTTCATAGTTACCTCTTCACTAGTACTTAATTCTAGCCACTGCCAGATGACACTGTTCATCATAGAGTGAGTCAGAGAAGTATGGAAGTTTTAATCTGGACTGTTGACGGAAGTACTGTAATGCACTTTTTTTATTTTTAAATTTCTGTATCCATACACAAACTAGTTTTTTTTCTTCTTCCCCTACAGTCAGTTTTCACTGAGTCAAGGATGTATGGAAGTATAATGTTATATTGAGTGAAACAACTTTGAGGCATGTTTCAAATTTACTGAAAAATGCTAATTTCTGGCTTTTAAAAAATTTTGTAGTGAATTGTGAGCAACATTAAATGAGAAAAGGGGGATTAGTTCATCAGCAACATAATAATGAAACAACTTTAAGTGAGGACTTTTTAGTGGTTAAAACACTGCTTTTGGTGTGATAGCCTTCCATAGGTTCCATCTCACATGGGTGATTGCGGGCTTTCAGTCATATGATGCCACATATAGAAGTAGGCTGATGATTTGTCATCAAGTATACTGGACTGTAGTAGTCTAGCCTCAGGCCTCTTCACCTGGATTGGAGTAAAATGGGATTGACTGTTGTCGTTTTTAACTGAATCACTCCTTCTGCAGATGTGTTCCCACTACAGAAGATCTTCCTGCTGTGGGACACTCTGCTGCTGGGGGATGCATCACTGCCACTATATGTGGGTGTGGCCATCCTCAGGCAGCTGGCTGACAGACTTCTTCAGTTTGGCTTTAATGAGTGCATCCTCCTTTTCTCAGATATGCCAGGTATAGTCAGGAGCACATGGTCATAACCTTCAGGGCATTTCATTTTATTTTTTAATCGTGTGATGTTTGACATCTTTTGTACTTCCCTGCTGATTTAAAAAAAAAAATGCCATTATATTATTATGATTGGTGTGTAAATAGTATGTAAATGATTGTCTGGCCAGCTTCATTGGGTATACTTTTCATAATTCTCCCATTTTTTGCACTTTTTCTTTCCTTGTTTCTAAATCACCTCACCATCATGATGATGGTGATGATGATGATAATGAGTTTTACATTTTTATTACCCTTCATAGATATGCGACCATCACTGTTATGGTATAGCTTTTGATGATGATCATCATGATCATGAAACTGCATTTTGCATTTTCTACTGCCTTTCACAGATATGTCACCATCACTGTTGTAGTCTTGCTAGTTTTGTTGTGTTTGTCCTGTAAGGCATGCCAAATGCTGTTTCATTTTAAACTAATGATCATAAACAATAGTATACTGGTAATGTAGAATGATTTGCTATCCCCTTGAGACACTTCAGCAGAAAATCGCCATACAAAGTCATCAGAAATATTTTTCCCTTCATTAATTTCACTTTGGTAGGCTCTTTTGTATCCATTTTTATCACATGTTTTGTGCTAAAGGTGGGGTTGGAGCTAGCACTGTGGCTAGGATAAGGAGTGGTTGGAGTAAGATCAGGGAACTGATGCCTCTTCTAACACTGAGAAAACTCTCGCTTCATTCTAAGGGATCTTTATATGTGGCATACTTTCGGAACGTAATGTTATGTGGTAGTGAGAATATTTGTAGGCTTCAGTGTACTGAAATGACAAGAGTTCTGCATATGGATGTGTAGTGTGTCTTTGATTGTGAGGCCTGAAGGGGCTAGGATTGCACTTGAAGAGTTTAAGGGAAGGATGGGACTTGATTGTATTGGTATAGATGAGGGGAGGTAGATTTAGTTGGTTAGGGCATAATGAGAGGATGGAGGATGACCACTGGGTGTGGAAGGTGAGAAGTGTGAACATCAGGAATAGTGATGCAAGAGGTAGACCGAATAAGACTGTGATGAAGACTTGGAGTGTGGCCTCTGAGATAAGGGACTGAATAGGGAGGGTGCTAGATATTAAACTGCATTGAAAGCCATCATTAGATGACCAAGGCTGATGCATGCAAGAATGTTGGAGCCTTTATAAACTGTATGAAATGATAGGAACTCTACATTGTTCACTGTAATTGTTGTCATAAGTATCAGTCTCATACAATTGGTTGGTAACAGTCGAAAGGAAACTGCAGAAACAGAATAATCTCTACCTAGCATTATTGTCGTTTTTAAAAATTGTCAGTGTTGTAGATATAGACAGTGATTTAGTCCATTACCCCTTGAATACACAGTCAGGGGCTGAAGTTTTCCAGCCATTCCACTGCATCTGATTCACATTTAGGGCATGTCAGTCACTTTCCTTCCAGATATATCATCATCTGTAGGTAGAGAAACTTACCAAGCCTCTCTCACCTGAAGAATATTATGCATAGCCAGCAAAGGAAGTAGAGGAGGTGGAATACTAGGTGAAGTTTTGTCTTTGACCATTCATATAACAGGAACATTACTTTCCTAACAGATATTGACATGGAACGTGTGGTACGAGATTCAATTCAGGTGTTGCGCTCCACTCCACCGTCCGTCACATTCCGAGAGCACCAGAGACCTAATCCTGACAACAAAAATGCAACCCAAAATCTTCCCCAAGGCTCAGAGGACCTGGTGTGTTCTTGAATGGCTTTAGCTTCAGTACATGCAGTCCTTGTTATAAGTTGGGGATGCATTTAGGAATTTTACAACTTTTTGCATACAGCGGTTACTGTAAATTGGAGGAATTGGCAGAACAGCTTCAAAGGTAGCACACTTTTCCCTACAATTGGTACTCTAAACTGAAAGAAACTGGCAAAATCACTTTTCTATGTGCATCAGTGGAACTTTAATAGGCAGGTTTTCTGTAATATACTGTGGACTAATTAGAAAAAAAAGAATGTTAAAAATAGCAACTTATAATGAGGACTTAGTGTAAATTAAGTTTTAAATTGTATGAAACTGAAAAAAATTGGTCTCTGTATTGGTTCACGTGAGGTCTGCTTCACAACAAGCCCATACTTTTCTGCAGAGGAAGGAGGAGATAGACAGAGTTAACCCTTCCCGCTGCTGGCCTAGTGCAAATTGGGAAGAGATATTTGTAGGAAATGCAGTGTATGTGATTGCTGAAGTGTTGTAGTGACTAGGTTTATGTTTATGAATGTGTGCAATGTCATTTGTAGCTATGTACTAATAGAGTGAGGACAAATTATCCCAATATATGAAAGGACATTCTTCACAGCTCATACAGAAAATGTGTGCTGTTGCTGAACATTGAATCCAGGTTCAGGACACACATATATTTAAACTGTTGTTTGTTACTTTGTTGTTACCTTAGGCATATTAAGACATGACTTTGTTGAACAGTACGAAACCAGCTACTTCAGCCTTACACTCTCAAAAATCTTTTGTTGTGGTAATGTTAAAGAATTGTCTTTTTGTTGCAAGAGTGAGGAACTTGAAGTGTTTAAGTATTTTGTAGTATGGCGAGTTACATTACTGTGAGGGCATATTGGAATATTTGTGAGTTGTAGTTTGTTGTAGGTGGGGACACTAACAATCCACCCATTTGATGTGCTGCCTTCAGGGGATTCTACACTGAGTGACCAACCAACAGGTTCCTGTTGCCCAGGAGACCACATAGTACACTGTGTAGTAACTATATAATCAGATAATACCTGGTTGTCTAGTAGTTTAAGGTGCTCCTGCTGGATGGGACTTGTGATGGTTTAAAATCAAAGGGAAAGTTGAGGTATATTGCTCACATAATGCCACTCAGGGCGAGCAGGGCTGGTCACTTGTCTAAAATGTTGGGACTGACTAATGTATCCCTGAACCTCTGTGCTCATGATTGGTCAAAAAAGAATTAGATGATGAATGAATGATGTTGTGGCTCCTCAGAAAATGTGATTGCTCAATAACTTATACATACTGCATAAAATTTGCCATCTTACAAGTTTGTAATTGTTGGACTGTAGTTTGGAACTCTCAGTTAGGTCTGTGAAATTTATATACAGCATAAGATACCCGTAATTTAAAAATATTCACATAAGAGATGTTTCGTTATGTAGTTGCTGATGAATTAATGCATTTTCTTGAGAGTTGCATGTGATTCATTATTTAGTTATGTTGAGTAAGAGTTGGGCCATGTGGAGAGGATGGAGAGTGAGAGACTGACAAGGAGAGTGTATGTGAGTGCAGTGGGGGGGGAGAGGGAGGGGGAGGCCAAGGATGAGATGGAGGGATGGAGTGGAGAGGTATATGAGAGAGGGGGATGTGTGAGCTGGGAGCATGGCAGTGAAATGGCATGGAACAGGGTGACTTGGAGACGATTTGTTTGCGACCACCCCTTTCGGCACTAAGGTGTCTGGCAATACGTAGATAGACAGAGTAAGAGTGAATGTTTTTTATGATTTTAACTGCCTAGTTATGAGCCAGGAACGTGTGGCGCTGAACGATATTTCACTTTAAGTAGAATTTTGCCAGCATATATTTTGGACTTAGAGTGAGAACTGGCTATACAATAGTTCATATTTTGTACATGCTTTGTACGTGCATGTATGCATTTTGTGTGTGGTATGTGTGTGTGTGTGTGTGTGCACGCTTGTGCATGCGCACCCGAGTGCGTGCGTGTTTATTTTCTATTTAAGGATAATCTATACTTCATTATCTAACATTGCTATAGATAATGCATTGAACTGTAGGGCTTCTAAATTCACTCCATCCCTTCTCTCTTGTTAATGGGTCTAACTTCATTTTAGCTGATGACAGCAGTGCGACTCGAGGAGCTTAAGTCGGAGAAGTGTCCACAGGTGAGTGGGGCAGACCTGCTCGAATTCTCAGCTCAGCGAAGGAAGGGGCGCCGTGGACAAGCCAAATTACTACTGGTGGATGTGAGGCCGCCTGATGAGTATCCTTTTCAAAACCACTGTGATTGACTGGGAAAGAGAGTGCACACTGTTTATCAAGGCATCTAAATAAGGCTCATTGGTTGACATTATAAAGGGTATCCAGAGAGACTGCTACACATTTCATGAAAAGTTCTCATAGTTGGGACAATCTTAGGCCCTTCACATAGAGGGTAGTGGCACTGGAGAGAAATGCCATCATGTGGTGGCTAATCGGTAGCTGCTGCCTGGTTATACAAACCTCCTGCCACTTTTCCATAATTCCCTGAAAAGAGGATGCTAGACTACGGAAGTTCAGCTTCAGCCTGCAGTCCACCAGATTTATCTTTAAATGAACCCAGAGCCACAACAACAACACCAAGAGTGAGGGGAGTGCTTGGAGTAAAAAATGTAATCAGTCAAAGACATGTACTGTATAAGGATTATAATTCAGTGGAGTTGACCTTACATACCCAGTTGTTACTTCCCACTGGTTGTTTTACCATACTCAGTTGTTCTCTCCCTCTGATTGCTTGACCTCATCATTACAATGACTTTTGTCTATTATCATCATCATCATCATTGTCATTGTCATCGTCTTCCAACCTGGTATTCCCCCATCAGGAGTATGGGGAAGTTTAAGGCTTAGATATAAAGTATGCCTATTGACTGCACGAGGGTCATTACCAACATCATCATCTGAAACCTTTTTTTCCCACTTAAGAAGGGGTTGAAGTACAAAGGTCATTAAGGTAGACAGTTTTTACGTGGTCATATTTTTCCCTTAGAATGTGACTTGCATGGTAGCCCTCCTGTTTAGTGAACAAAGAAGAAACAGATGTAATCTACCTGGTTACACTGACAGTTTTTAAAAGAAATTTATTTTCTTGCCACTATCAGTTTTATTCAACTTGCAGGTGACCTCTGTATTGAAGGGGTTAGTAAATAATTACTATATCTAATCTCTACAGTTTGAGAAGCCTCTCCTAAACCAAGTGAAATAATTTAGAGATGGCAAGTGTAAAATATCAAAGGCACCATTGTACTAGAGGAACTAATACAGGGATGTGTTTCATATTATCTAGGCCTAAATGTTTTCCATAACAACCGTTACAGCTTTATAGGCAACAGTGGAACATGAATTGGCAATCTTTACAAGATCCTGTGGCATTGATAGTGAAAAATGAACATAAAAGCAGGCAATCTGTAATGAAGGCTGTACTTACATTTTTAAAGTGCATAAAGGTATACAGTATTTGACTTTCAAATAGTCGTCATGAATCTCTCCTCTCTCCCTCTCCACAACTTTTCCAGTAGTCACACATCATCTCATGAAGATATGAAGACAGCAAAACCTCACTACTGTATAATGGAATAATTGGGGCCCAAGCCAATCTGATAATAGCGACATCTGGACTTTTTCCAGTATATCAGATAGTAGCCCATATCACACCAATGGTTCTTGAACTATTTTCACTACCATTGCAGTACTGTACTGTATTATACATTCACTATAATAATCAAATGAAATAATATGTATAATAATACTGTACTGTACACTGATAAACATGTCTTTATTTACGTTATTGTGGTGAACATAGCTGAAGTGATCAGGCAGTCCAGACTGCTTCTGGCTTAATTGGACTTTTTCCGATATACTGTACTGTATAAAAACTTAGTCTGATAGTTCCTTGATTCCGAAAAAGCGAATTCTGGTTTATTGAAGTCCGTTATATCAAGGTTTTACTGTATTAATCTCTTTCACCATTGTAGTCTATTTACACTCATCATATTTATTACTTGCTGCTGGAGAGTGGTGCCATCACACAAATATTTATGGGTGGCTCTACTGCCTAGTCATACAAGTGTCCTTCATCATTTTGTTTCACTTATAAAGGTTCCAACATGCTTGAATACGTCGGCCTTGGTCACCTGATGGCAGCTTTCCATGCTGATTGATCTCTGGCAGCCTCCCTGTCCTTGTAAAGGAGGAAGATGAACTGCAGGATGAGGGCAGCTGCAGCCTTCATTTCACTGGGTTCACATTCAGATGAGTCTGGAGCCACAACATCAACATAGTTATTAAATGTGTAATATGATCACTTCTCAAATTTCCATTGCTTTAATTACAAACATTCTTACCAGCTTTGTAGTTAAATCCATTTCCTTCAGACACTGTCTCCTACATCTCCCTCTTTTATGTCATGAAGAGTAGGGCAGTATAAATGCATGGAACATACTGTTTCTGTTTTGCTGTTTACTGTACTGTATACTATGTCTTACAATTTCTAGCATAATACTACATTGAAGGGGGAGCCTGTGGTGCATTGGTTAGCATATTTAGCTTGTAACAGGAAGAACTTAAATTTATTTCTTGGGTTGTTAGACTGGTGAACTGAGCTTACTTTCCCCCTTGTCCTTGTTCACCTGGGTGTAACATTGACCAGGTTATATTGATAAGAAAAGTGAGATTTGTATATTATTGTCTGCTGTAATGACTCCTGTGCATTTGATATGTATTAACCCCTTGAATTCAAATGATGTCTTTTTTAGTTTAATCATCCCCCAGATGATTTTGTTCAACTTAGGAAAGCCTCACAGATTGAAGAGGTCAAGTATGGAAATATACTGTATAAGACCTCCATTTTAAAAAGTCTGTCCTAAGCTAAACAAAATAATCAGGAGATAACAAAAATAATACTAATCAAAACGTCATCCAACTAAAATTGGCCCAGATATAAATGATAGGCATTAATTGAAGCTATCTTCTTCACCCACATTCCACAAACAACAGTCGCAGTATTTCCTAACATGTACATGAAAAGATTTGCATGTGGGTATAACATGTACTAAATATCACATTCTCCAAAGACCTATCACAGTACTTTTTAACCTCAGTGTGGTGTTTTTTTATTTATTTATTTTTCATTCTTTATACCACCAAACATTGTACTGAGCTTAAAAGAGTGCTTTATTAGCAGAGGGGTTAATGAAGGCTTTAACTAACCTCTCCTGTTTGAACAGTCTCTCATAACCTAGATAAAATAGTTTTGAAATAGCAAGAATACACTAATCAAGATATCACCTAAATTCAAGTGGTTAATATAAGCCTTGTTTACTAAATAATAGTCTTAATATTCCTTAACATTATTTGTGAAAAGCTTTGCACGTGGCACCCTCCCTGATGCGGTCAACATGCCAGCGGACTCCACCTTCACTCCTGAGGGCACTCTGATTCCAGGACCCAATGCAGACATTCTCAGTTCTCATCGTGGCAAGATCATTGCCGTCATAGGCTCTCGAAATTGTTGGGATCAGGTGACTGGGGTGAGTTAATAGGATATGGGTCTGTGTGCACCATGTGTGTTGTGATCTCATTTATCATGATCATCATCATTGTCATTGCCATCATAATCATCATCATCATCATCATCATAATCATTGTCATCATCATCATCAACATCATCATCATCACTTAATTTGCAGACATTGCAGTGCGGTAGTTAATATTCATCAGTAAGAAAAGTGAAACTCAAAAATCAAAACTTATCATCAGCTCCCGTTGAAATGGGCCAAGGTGCATCTTGTATAAGTGAAGATGAGTTTGACATGCTGTTTTCTGTGTCCTGTTTCAGTAATTATATACCCTACAGTATTATTTTCTGTCATGTCAGTTTTTAAAGTAAAATTATGTGGCATTGGATTTGTATGTGTGTGTGTGTGTGTGTGTGGTTCAGAAATATAATACATACAATACTGAAACAAACCTGTGGGTAACATGCATCCTCTGTTGACTGTTTAGTATTATATAATCAGAGCTGCAGGAAGTTATATCTTAAGAATGTTTACTACCAATTATCACTATAAGCACATTGGAACCTTTATAAATGAATCACATAAATGGCCAATATCACTGTGATTTTAGGTTACTTTCATATGATGTACAGTACACATTTCCCAAGATATTCTCTGAAATGTGCAGATTCATGGCCTTTTGGTCATTTCCTCACCAGCATTAGGGGAATTCAGCCAGTACATAGAACTTTAACCTAGTTCAGTATAATGCAGCTCTTTTTTTATCTCTGTTTGCAGTTTGCTGAGAAGTTACTGAGCCTAGAGTTCCCTCGTATATGCACCCTGCACAAGGGGGTGGAGGTGTTCCGAGCTTCAGGGGCGCTTGTGGTACCAACTTAGCCTCACATTGTGCCACCTCAACATACTGCTGTGTACATACCTTCCATGTGACTCAGTGTTCTATATTAATTTAACTCCCGTAGGATGGTGATGCCTCTTTTTCTTGCTGTCACCTGATGGTTTTATTCAGTTCAGGAGGGACTTTTCAAAGTGGAGAAGCAGGAGTTGGTATTAGTACATTAACTAGTAGAGTTCAGTAAGATCCCAGTACATAATTTTCTCTATGGCAGCAAGAATATACTGAATAGACATCATTGGACTGAAAGGCTGAACACATTTCTTAAGTGATATTGCACCATATATTAGTACTTTAGAACTGTGTACAGTACATGTATAATTATGTACAATCTTCTAGGCTTATTCTCATAGCATACATTAAGTCTTATGCTAACTGCCCAACACAGCTCAGGTGGAACTAGATTCTGGTAGTTTTCATAGAACTAAGGGCTGTATAGTAGTTTTGGTGGCACGGGAGACTTTGTAGCACATTTTCCCCAGAAATTTATGCGTATTACACATTTTTATCCTTTTGTGTCTTACTGAGTCAGATCATGTCAGTACCAAAAATGTATTACTGGTAGTACCTGAAAGAGAATACATTACAAGTGAGTAATGTGCAAAATACCTAGTAAATCACCTAGTAAAGATTTTACAGTGTCCTATCACTCCTAGACTGCAGCCCTAAATTTTCCACCATTTTGAACTCATGTTGCATCCAACAGTGGCACTAAAATCCATAATTGCACTTATTTGTATAGATGCTGATGCAGAATCCTGTTGTTTTTATCACTGCTGACCCATGATCCTACTGTTTTACCGTATAAATTGTATCACATCATATCGTATTGTTTATAAAGGCTCCAACGTGCTTTCATTCATTGGCCTTCATCACCTAATGGCAGCTCTCCCATATCCCTGAGGTCACACTTTATTATCTCATCCCAAGTCTTTTTTGGTTTGCCTCTCGCGACCCTACCTCGACGTTTACTCTGGTGGTGATGCTTGTGGTAATGCTTCTCCTTCAAGTACCTACATGCTGTACTGTCAAGAACAAATGTTCACATGGTACAGTATATCTCCTCTACTACTTCTCACTACCCTCTGGTGGCTAACATTCCTAAACTGAGAGGTTTTGTATGGTTCTCTTCCTGCAGTATATATGATTGGTTTTTATTTGCATGCAGGAGAAAAATAACAGAGGTCCTTACATGTGAAGGAGATACAGTGGATTATTGGGTGATCTTTTGTATCTGACTGTACTTATCTCAGCTTTCTCATTCGGCCTTCTCTTACATATTGCCAGCATTAAATATATTTGTTGTGAATACCCCTCATTTCCCCTACTAAGTTACTTACTCCAGCAAGTTATGGCATAACTTTCTTACTTGGAACTCATGACATAACATGCCTGTCGTACTACATTCCATTTTCGCACTACATTGGGTCATTGCGCTGGACGACCTGCAGGGGTGGTTGCTTGCAAGCGGTTGATGGGTCTGCTTAGTCAGACAGACTGGGTTGATCAATAGCAGCAACTACAGGTAGTTCTCATGTTAAGTCTCAGATATGTACCATCAAGATGTTAGTTTAAATGAACAGCTTTAACTGAGACATACCTCTGGTTTATGACTGAAAGGTGAAAAGCACAAAACCTTTCTTACTTCGTAGCAGCCGTGGCTCAGTGGGTTAGAGCGCTCCACTCTGGCTGTAGGGTCGGAGGATCGAATCCACCCAAGGGTCATTGGTAGACATCAGGAAGGGCATCCGGTCATAAAATGCTACACGCTCCAATCCAAAAAGGCCTACGCATGCAAGCATGTTGCAGCCTTCAAAAAACGAAACGAAACGAAACGAAAAACACCATAAAGTGAAGAAAAGATATGAATTCATCATCAGCTTAATAATGAAACAACTTTAAGTGAGGACAACTCCACTATAAGGGCAGCCTATCACAAGACATAGGATCAGGCAATAGATGTATTACCACACTACTCTGCAGTATCCAAGGAGTGATCCTTTGTTAAATTAACTGTCATATATATTTACTGTGCGAATACGTAATACTGTAAATTGAACCTTATTTTGTCAGATTATTAAATTATTCTGATATAGATGATTATATGTTGATTCTTAAATTAATTTATTGTTGCTAAGTTTGTTATAATACAGGAATTTATTAGTAAATACAGTATTCATATGATACTGTTCAATAGAGACACGTGGTGGCACAGTGATTTAACACCAGTAGAAGTGACAGTCGTGTGCATCAACTTCATTGGTTTAAATCTGTAAGAGGCAACTGAATATTTTTTCATCTGTAACACTATGTCATCTACCCACACATGTTGTGAATTACACTGGCTATGCTTTGGTTCCTGTATTTCACAAAGGTTAGGATTGGATGATGGATGGATGGATGGATAATATGGTTCAGACTCATTATTTTTATCTGATGATGTTCACAACAGTAATAGGGCAAGTAACCTTCAAGTAAACTAAAAGTTTGAATAGTTGTGATCCCACTCACAGACATGGTGTGTGCTTGGGTATTTTATTCAGGCAGAATCACGACTATTTAATTCAGGTGAGGAAAACTCAAGCATTGCAGTGGGTAATTTATGCAATTTGAAACCCTTTGAGCAGCTACTAGAATTTCCCTCAGAAAATAAGTGTCCTGTGGTAGTCTGAGAAAATACCTTAATGCATCCATAGATGATGAAAGGGTTAAGATAATTATACATTAATTTTGGTATTAATGGGTCCAGTGATGTAGCACTATTAAGTGATTAGAGTTAAATTTTGTAGTGAACAGCCTAAAGTTGATGGTAATGTCTGCTAAGTTGATCATCTGAATCCAGAACTCGTTATCCTGTGATAAAATTTTTGTACAGAAAATTCTCATTGTATGTTTTTTTTTTTTTTTAATTCCATTTTGTTCTTAAGTAACAGTGATTCAAAAAACAGTTGCCTCTTGAAAAATCTGTTGCTGCCTATACAGTTGATTTACCAGTTTCCCCAAGTTTGCATTACCAGTTTTGTTAGAAATAGTTGTGATTTTTGGAACATATCCCTTTCCATTGAGTCTGGCATAAATCCTTAGTTTCCAAACTGCTCTCTTACGGTTTCTGTCCTATCTGTGCCTTCATCTCTACCTTCCTTTCTGGTAGTTTTATAGCCGGTGTTGTAGACCGCCATCGTTCTTCTCCTAGATCTATCAACAGTGGTGTTCCTCAGGGCTCTGTCCTGTCACCAATTCTCTTCCTTTTATTCATCAATGACCTTCTAAGCTGTACATCTAACCCTATCCACTCGAACGCTGATGATTCCACGCTTCACCTTTCCATTTGGTTCCTGCAATGTCCATCTTAACAGTTACTTCAACAAACAAGGGATGAGGCCTTGGCACACCTAATGTCTGACTTGGCTCATATCTCTGACTGGGGTAGAAATAATCTTGTTGTTTTTAATGCATCAAAGATTCAGTTCTTACACCTATCAACCCAACAAAATCTTCCACAGAAGTACCCACTAACGTTTAATAATGTCCAGCTCGTTCCTGCATCATCTTTGAACATGCTTGGGGTTTCATTCACTCAGGATTTATCTTGGAAAGAACATATTATATCTCTTGTGAAATCTGCTCCCAAGAGCTAAGCCGACTCCGAACTTTCTTCACCCCGGTACAGTTATTGACTTTATACACGGGTTTTATTCACCCCTGTTTAGAGCACAACTCTCATGTGTGGGGAGGCTCCCCACATAAAGCTCTTCTCAATACGGTGGGGTCAAAGGTTTTTCATCTCATTAACTCTCCTCCTCTTACTGGCTCCCTTCAACCTCTGTCTCTTTGCTGCACTGTTGCATCTTTATCTCTTTTCTATCACTACTTCAGTGGCCACTGCTCTTCTGAACTGTTGGCTTGCATCCCTCCACCTTTACGACGGGGACGTAGCATCCGTCTAGCAACAACCTCTCATCCCTTTTCTGTCCAACTCTCTAATGCAAGAGTTAACCGTTACTTCCAGTCCTTCATTTATGCAACTGGTCAGCTCTGGAACTGTCTTCCTCTGTCTGTATTTCCTACTTCCTATGATCTCCAGTTTTTCAAACGCAGTGTGTCCAGGCATCTCGAAATGAACGGATCTTGAGTTTGGCTTTCTTTTGTATTGTCTTTGTTTTTTTCTTGGAAGGAACAGTTTGCAGGCCCATGGTCCTTCTTCCTTCCATTAAGAAAAAGAAACAGTATAATGAAGATGTACTGTACATCACATGAGTCATTATTACAGTAAGAACACTGTAGTCAAGTCTTGCTCTTACCACCTGAAATTATGTTATCTACATTACAGGATAGGAAAATATAATGAAAACATACATTAATATTACTGTTGTAAAGTTTTGAATATATTTAAGAATGGATGAAGGTTAGTGATTAACTCTAGGGTACTGTATAACAATTTCTTAATTGAGTGAGAAAATTTTAAGTTGGCAAAGAGGCAGAAACACACAGAGGGAGATCAGCAATTCTATGCATTAGGTTATTTTCCTTTAATTACTTTGATGTTATGGGTCCAAAAGAACAAAGTTGTACTAAATATCTTTGAACTTAGAGTAAGCATTTGGTAGGATTCTGAGGCTGATGATACAATTGGTATGAGTTTTGCATTGATAAATGGATCGTCTGGTTGGTTATGAAATTGTATGAAGAGGCAACAAAGTGTGTGTGAGAGTACATGGAGAATTAAGGAAGGAATTCTTGGTCAGTGATGGGGTGCATCAGAGTTCCATGCAGAGACCATTGCTGTTCATCCTGGCACCTGTAGCACTGTCAAGAAAATCAGGAAGTGGGCTACCTTGGAAGCATTTATATGCTGATGGAAAGCATGCATGAGGCTAAAGAGATATATAAGAGGTGGAGGGAAAGAATGGAAGCTTTGGTAAAATGAAGGTCATTGTTAATGGATATGAGGATGGTAATGTAACGTTAGGCAGGTGGTTAGGCTACTAGCACTTATATAATTGTCTAATAATAGCTCAAACCTTAAGTGTAGTAAAAAATGTGTTTTTAACCATTAATAAAGTATCAGGATACAGAGCATAAGTTTGCTAAAGTTAGCGGGAATATTTCCCCTCTAGACAAATCGCCTTGACAGACTGCTATTGATTTTCAATGTAAATACATTTATTTGTGCTTTAAAACAATATTTATTTAAAACTGAAGTCTGCCAGTGAGTGTTGGCGATCCGAATCAGGATACAGAACAGGAGTTTGCTAAAGTTAGCTGAGATATTTCGCCCCTAGACAAGTCGCCTTAACAGACTGCTATTGATTTACAATGTAAATACATTTGTTTGCGCTTTAAAACAATATTTATTCAAAACTGAAGTCTGCCAGTGAGTGTTGGCGATCCGAAGGGGGTGTGTAGCAAGGTACACCAAGACCTATCACCATCTTTTGTTGTATGAGCGCTCTGTACCTTTTACAGCAATAAATATTTCAATGCAATTCATCTTCTTTTGTTGTAAAAGTACTGCACCCTGTACTTTTCACAATAATAAATATCAAAATCGTAGCTAACTTTAGCACGTTTTAGCAGCCTAATTTTTTATTAAGTTATATTTTAAGCACAATTGTGTCCGGATTTCTGATAAAATTACATGTGTTTAAACTTATAGAGCTATAAATAAAATATTTTCCGTTTAAAAGTGCCAACTTGGTATTTGGTTACACCGCTCCGAGTGATATAAGTGTGTGAAATATATACATTTTGGGGGGCCGATCAAAGCGGATTAAAAAGGGTCCGACTCTGTAGAGGTGAAGTGGAAGCATTTCCTAATTGGCGTATCTTTTTATTGTTTAACAAATTCCATTTGTATTGAAAGCTTTGTGCGTATTCAGACAACTTACAAAGTACAACAATAAATCCTATCAATCATTAGGAGTAACTAAAATACCTCCGAATAACGAAGGGATCTTGGAAGAGGTTCCGATCCTTTCCTGGACTCGAGTGTGATCGTCTTTTCAGTGGAAGTACCGTATAGATAAACAGCAAGGAGGGCATGTTCTAAAATGTCGGTGACTTTCACGTGGCTATACAGTGGATGATTGTTTTTTTCGTATTGTGAAAGACGCAGACAGCATTACATTAAGGTGGGTCGTGTATAGTGATTATGTGACTCAGAGAATGGCTGAAGTAAGCTGTATCCCCCAATCCTTAGTCTGTCGGGGGCCTCTTAGGCCGTCATCAGTATATTTAATATTGGTAGTACAAAATGTACGCATTTATTTGGGCGCACTGCATCAGAGAACTCTTGCTCTGGTAAGATGAGTAAAATTAGGCATGAGATAAATATGGTGTAAAAAAATGATACCTGTTGAGGGCCAAAGTGTGGGAACTAGGAATACTAGGCTATACAACCTGGGGGGTGTATTGCAACTTGTAAAAATGTACCGAATAGACCAGGTTAGTTTAAGATTAAGGTTAGGTTAGTTTAAGTTTAGGTTAGATTGGGTTAGTTTTTTTTATAATTGTTTGTTTTTATTTGGTTACGGTAAGGTTTGCATAGTTTCCCATAGGTTAGTGTTGGATTAGGTTAGTTTAAGAAAAGTTTAGATTAGATTGGGTTACCTTAAACTTGGGTTATTTAAGTTGTTAGGTTAGTTTATCTTTGGAATGGAGTAAGTTAAGGTTAAGGTTAGCTGAGTTTAAGTTAGATTATAAGTTTAGGTCTGTGTCTGGTTCCACATCATTAAGGTTATTCAGTAAAAAAGACTGAGAGTTTGCCCTGTGTACATCTTTTTCTTGCCCTACACTTGGCAGCCAAGTATTACTCTTTATTGCCATCCCTTTTCTATTCCCAGAAATGCCTTTTCTCCTTAACTGCAGCTTCCACACCCTCATGCCACCACCATGTTACTTTGTCTTGGGGAGTCCCTATATCCATTCACACACTGAATCAGGAGATTATTCTTGAGAGCTCTGTACCATTCATTAACATTTCTGCCAGTAGCTGTTTACGGATACCTGTTCAGCTCCCTGTTCATCTGCCACTCGACTTATCTCGCCGTAGAAAGCATCCCTTACTGCTTAGTTTTTCAACTTCCAAATTTTCCTCCTAGGGGCGTAGGTCCTTTTCTTCATCACCCACTCTTTAAGTGGGTGCTGGCACTCGTTACTCTTGGATGGTACAACCGAATTAGTTTTACAGACACAGAAAAGTTATTAATCATTTCCCTTTCTATTAACTTATTATTCTCTGTAGTATCACTTCCTTCCATTCAATAATGCCATAATTAACTAGGAATCATGTTCAAATTTTCACTTAGGCCTAAGTTCAAAACGTTATATGGCCAAAAAGAACTAATCAGATATCTTTTGCTTAGTCTCCATGAAAACAGTGGCCTTCTGTAACACTTTCTGTGAATAAATTTTTTTGGTATCCCTCCCATGATAATGTCATTGAACTTTTACTTTAAAACCTCAGTTAACAATCACATTTCTGAGGAAAAATATTAAACAAAAAATATAGGTTCAAAATTTTTTTAAATTTTGACTCCCCACCTTTTTCCCCTCAAAAACATCTTTCAGACAAAAAAAAAAAAAAAATGGTGAAAATTGGTTAAAAAATGGCTGAGATATTTTCAATTGAAAAAAAAAAAATCTGTACAGGAGAGCCAAATTTAGATCCCCTGCTCCCATGGACGGCCATTTAACAAGTTAAAAGTCCCTAGCGCTGTATGAAGAATTGTATATAGCCATAAAACTTAGTGTGTGTGCTGCCACCACCACAACCTTATTTTTTAAACCTTTAGCTGATTTTCGACCGTGCCCGAAATTTATGTGTATTTTGAGGCCAGCACCCCCTTAAGCTCCATGCCACATACCAGTAATCTGTGTTGCTGCACACACACTTCACTCCCTAAAACTTTAACATCCCTCACCTCCCTCTTATCACCCCTCCCGACCAGGAAATAGTCTAGTTGGCCACTATTACTTCCCGACTCGTATGTAATTAACCTACTTTATCTCTCTTCCTTAAATGCATTTGCACACAGTGATGTTCATTGCCACCTCAGACTTGAGTATCCTTTCTCCTTCCACATTCCTCGTACCATATGCGCATCTCCCATATACCCCTTCATATCCTTGAGCTGCTTCACTCACATGACCATTTAAGTCCCTTCCCAAAACTACAGTCTCATCATCCCCCATACCACTTACCGTACCACACATATCAAGTTGTCCGAGAAAATCTTTTTCTACATCATCCAAGCCAGCCTTTGGAACATATGCTGATATGAATTAAATGTCACCCTACCGAACAAAATTTTCATTACTGTAATCCTTTTGTTCACCCTCATGGCATTGATGACATATTCCACCTATTTCTCCATAATGAGCACATCCCCACCATCATATCCATCTGCACTTCCCTGCCAAAGTAGCTCCTATCTACAATTCCTCCCGACAATCATTCTGGCTGATCCACCACTATATTTGACCTTTTGTACACAGCCAATATCCACGCACCTACTACTCATGGCCTCATCTATGTCCCCCACCCTACCCTTCAAGATACCCACATTCCATGTTGGCGCTCTGATCCCCTTGGGGGATTTATTTCCTCAGGCCCACACTTTTTCTCATTGTTTATTGTCATTTGGTAAAATTAAACAAAGGGGAGAAACATACCACAGGCCCCACCCATCCGTACAGTCCCAAGTCCAGGCTTGGGATCTGGGACCCATAGCTCATCAGCCTTGATCAGAGTGTGTGTGTCATTGGCCTTAGGGCACCCTGCCAGGACAGCTACTGGGACACCCTCCAGCTTCGTCTTGGCACTGTAAGTGCTCCTCCATTATGCACCCACTGATAGGGCAGTCTCCTTGGGTGCTACTCCTGGGTTTGGGACCCTCTACTAGGCTGAAGTGGGAGCCTGGTAACCTCAGGGCTTTATACCCACTAGCAAAGATCCAAGCCATCCCATCCCGGCCCCCAAAACTATGCTGGTGGAACCCGCATCACACCTCTGCTCGATAGGTCCGCCACTAGGTAGCAGGGGAAAGTTTTCTGGCTGCGTTCCCTTGCTGACGTCAGGCCATGACTTAGTGGAGTATGTTGTGTGATGCATAAAGTGCATGAGACATATAGTTAGAGAAAAGTGTTTGGGAGAGTATGCTGGCCTACTCTCCATTTTAGTTTCACACTGAAAAGGTCTGCAAAGGGGGTTAGTCAGGATATTCTGATTGCTATTGAAACAGGATCTCCAGCTTTCCTTATCACCAGCATTCCCATCCCCCCTCAAGAGTACCACCCTGATTTGCTGGGTATAGTGTTGGTGCATAGCATTCAGTAGTAGCTGTGCAAGTGGTGTACAATAGTACAGTAATGTGCATAACGTTTTCTGCTCACTCTGCCTTGCTGTGGACCTTGGTGTTTTGAAGGGGGTGAAATGGAATTGCTTCCATTTATATATATATATATATATATATATATATATGTATATATATATATATATACACACACACCAGATGTCTGCCCAGGCACAAGC